>APFE030278225.1:59422-174363 GCA_000404065.3 Pinus taeda
GTGAGTCATAGAGTTCTTTCAACTTTTGTAAAGCTTCAAAGGCAGTTGAATATGATGAAATATGGCAACTCACCTCTTCATTTACAGATGCTGCGATTAATGCATAAGCTTTGTTGTTCTTGTTTTCCCAAATGATGAGCTCTTTGTTTGAGGTAGGCTGTACTGGGTCATTGTCTCCTTCTCCGACACACACTCCTTTCCACAAATCATTAAAGATGAGGGTGGGTTTTATCATCCGGGACCATTCAAGATAGTTCTCCTTGCCAGTGAGAACTATTCCTACCATAGAGATGATTGAATGCATTCTGTAAAAAAAAAAATACTTCTGCTAATAGAAAAATGATTCTGATATCAAAATGTATTCTGGCTTCAAATTTAAACATAGTCCAACGCAAGAGTGTTAACTATGTTAGTCACTTTGAAAGCAGCTTTATAAAAAATAAAAAAAACAACACTATGGTAGCCCAACAACGTGGTATATATTTCCAGAAACCACAACAAACACTATATACAAAGTGTATTAAAGTCATCCAAACGCAATTGATATACTATTGATCATTGGAAGGCGTGAACAGAGTTCTGCTATGCTAAATATCTTCACCAAACAGAATACTTTAAGAGTATCAAACATTATTCATAAAATGTGAATAGAATTCCACTTCAGGTAGCATTCAGCGTGTCTCAAAATTAGTGTTCACAGAGCCAAAACCCACAGGGCATATCAACAGCAGTGTTAAACAACGTTCAAAACTCCAAAATGTTCAACACACAGCCACAATTTTCAATTTAATCGTGGAGTATTCAAACAATTTTAATATTACTTTATTATTCAAACCTTGAGCAAGGCAAAAGGAGAAGAATCATTCGGAATGTGATACCAAACTTTGGAATAGAACGGGTCTCGATTCACCAGAGAGTGCTTCTGCTACCCCACAGCTAGTACCACGCTTCTGCTTTGCCAGAGAAGTGTCCACAACTCCATAGTTCGGGCCTGCGTGGAGGCACTAGAATTCGGCAGTTCGAACCAGCTCAGAAAGGGTTCTTATGCACTGGAGTTATTTTTTTATAAAAAAAAATTGCGCGACCAGTAATCACCGAAGGTCCACCAAGGATGAAGATATGTAGTGCTCAACAGATGGAGCACCAAGCCGAGGAAGGCCCCATGGCTTATAAAAATGGCAGTCACAAATTATACGAAGGTATTTGATATAACATCACAATGCATGCATTCCGTAGACAGAGACAACATGAGACCATCAACAATAGTTTGTGGACATACTTCCGCGTTAAAGTGAGGTGGGAGTCGTTGGTTCTACTCGAAGGAACCTACAACGAGTGGAAGATGTTGGGGATCCGCACAGTCATAGTATGCAATGATACCATGTCAAGCGCAGTTACCATGCCAGAGACGTTTACGAATCAGTCAGTGAACTGAACAGTCAGACAGGACAGAGTAATCAGGTGAATGCAATTCATGCAATGGAGGCGCAGATGCAATAACGCTCCTTTTTTTTTTGTTTATGAATCAGTCAGGCAGAGGGGCAGCTAATTTTATGAAGAACCTGCTCAGCTATATGAAGAGCAGACAGGGAGTTACAAGGGACACAAAGGATAAAAAGAGCTGGCTCTGATACCATGTCAGGCTAGGCAGTAACTCCATAAAACAAACAACTGATTCGTATATTATTCCATAGGTAGGTCATTGTTATATACAATAGGGAGTGATTGTTTAGTTCATCTCCCAATGACTGTTCACATTCCTAATTTAATTATTTACATAAAATTCCCCCAATCATGAAGATTAGGTGTCAACAGATATAAAGACTCTTATCCATCATTGAATCTAGTTCATGACTGTTGCAAACATGCCTCTACTTTTATTGAAAGCCTTGAAAAATACTATGAGGATGATAATTTTATGGATGATGAGATCATGGAAGCCCTGTATGAAAATCCCTTTCAGCAGTGTAAAGACGATCATGAAAATTTGCAGCATGATCAAGATTGTAGTACGGTGGAAGATAAAAGAATTTTGCATCTTGATATTCAACAGGAATTACATGAAATGGATCAGCAGTATGAGGAATATTTGTATACACCTTCACTTGAAATTAATGAAGACAATCACTGTTTGAGCAAAAAGAAACAAAAGGTCTTATCTCCTTTGTTTGAAGAAGAGATAGATCAACTCTTGCACGATTATGTTCCAGTGCAAGCTAAATCATATTTGCAGTGCACACATGGTCAAGAAAGTGTTGGTGAAACTTCTTCCTCTTTTGAAAAGGATGACGATCTGGTGAACAACTTTATAGATCAGTAGGTTGAAGAATTCCATATGGCTAAAAGTGATGAAAGAAAAAGTGTAGTTTCGGATCTGTCCATAGAAGAACACAGCATGCAGGGAAGTCCAGTTCTACTTTCAGAATGTGATAACGTTAAGTCAACCCTTTTAGATCTAGATTCGGATTATGGTGACCAAGAAAACCTTGTACTAAGTCCCATGAAAGAGAATTCTGCTGTTAAAATCACTTGGAATGAAGAAAACAGAGTTTTGAATCCAAATGTTCTCATGTCATCAGAACAAAACCTTCATAAAGAGGTAGTCCAGTCAACTCATGAACAACAAGATGAGAATTTTGTTCAAGTAAGTGAAAAAGATCCCAGTGAATTTATGGTAGATGATATAAATGATTGTGTTGGGTTTCAAGAATCATTTGAAGTTTATTTTCTCATGATTGATGAATGCAAAGACAATATGCCTGTCATATCATATGAAGATGATCGACAATGTATTCAGAATTCAGCAGACCAGACCATTCAGGATTCCATTTTAGATTATTCTTCCTATGTTTCATGTTCTGAAATGTTCTTTGAAGAGGAAATCTGCTCATCTACTTGTTCAGAATTGTTTGAAGACCAGGAACCTACTCTTATTTATGAAAAGAGATCAGCATCACAAGAAAACAACATCTTGTTTCTTCAGCAGGAGGAAAGACCTTATGTTCTTCATGATCCAATGGCAGATTTGTTGCAGATAAAAGTGAAGGTCATTATTGCAGTATTCAGTGATGAAGGAGATCATGGTCAATTATGTTTTTGGAGGCCCAGTTACCAGTATCTGTTGTTGACCAGAAGATCTGATCAGGAGTATCAATCAAGGAGGCATCTACTAGATTTGTTACATTGGAAGACACATTACACATGATTGTACATATTGCATTAGTACGCAGGTGGCTGTCATCATGATTTGAAACCCTCGAATCTTGATGGACTGCTGCCACTAAAACAAGTTTCGTAAGTTCTTGTTTTAGTTAAGTTAGTCATGAGTCATTTCCTTTTTCATTGAGTCAATTTTTTCAGTCATGTTGGTTCCATAATTAAGTCAGTATGATTCAGGTTTCAGTCAATAAATGAGTCAGAGTCTTGTGTGGTTTGTCGAAATAATGACTCCATAGCCCAATGGACAAAAGGCACTCTCTAGCTCTTCCAGAGATCTGTTGTTCTTGGCATCTCCAAGGAGCTATCATCCCCCATTGGAGCCAATGTTAGTGTCAGTCTTTGCAGCCTTCCTCTAGTGATCAAACATGCTCTTACAAAGTGATTTTAAGGTGTCAAAGTCAAATTTTGTCATTTCAGTGAGTCTTCAAGCAAAATTTGGTCACTAGCCATTAGGGTCTAGGGTTTGATTTTACCCTTGTCAAAGTTGTCCAAATGATGTTCCATGTCACCATTCAACTAAGTGTACCATCATTCAAAGGGTTTTCATCATCATGTCAAGTTCCACTGGGTCATTTTACAACTTGTTCATGCTTCAGTTGCGCCTAGGCAAGGTTCATTTCCCTCTCCTAAGGTTTTGAAACTAAGTTCTCTTGAATGGTCAAATCATCATAAAAACATGTATCCTAATGTTCATACATATTCCCCTATCCATAATGTACCTTATTAAACACTTCCCTTCACTAAAATCCCCCAAATTCCTCATTTTCGCACAAACCCTAGTTTCTTGCTACAACTTGGTAATTTTCTGGGCTAGGCCTGTGTTTTTCCTTTTTGGACCTCTTCCCCTCACTCAATTTCTGAGATTCCACTTTCCCCTACTTTCTAACATCCCTCCCCACTTCCCTAAGTTTTCTCAAGAATTTAGAAGCCCACTATCCCCTTCATTTCACTTCATTTCGGCAAATCCCTTGTCCCACACATCGAGATATGTTTCACTCAAATGATGTTTTTGAGAAATAAAAGATACATTTGGGAAAAAAAGAGAGGCTTTTGTCCAATGCATGCCAAGGAAGAAAAACCCCCTTCACTTTTTACACAGGTGTCATGGTTTTAAAGCAATGTCAAAAATACAATCGCCTTAGGAGAATTGATGCACCTCTAAAGTGACCTTGGGAAAATCATGTTTTATCCTAGCCTGGTTGGTAACATGACTTGCTTGATGAGTCAAATGATAACTAGACACAAAGATATTTCCAAAGAGCTATCATGAAATAAATTTTGAGTTGAGGAAGGCATTCAAAAGTTGACGGCAACAGCACCCTGCCTTTAGGCAGCCTCATTTGGCACATTTTGAGTAGTCTTGGGAGATTTGATTTCTGATAGGGAAAATGAACTCCAAATTGAAAAATTCCCATTAGATTGGAAGTTAGACTCAAAGAAATTTCCAAAAAGCTATCCTGCACCTAATTTGGACACCAGAAAGGCCTCCAAAAGTCACCTGGGAAAGGGCATGACGCACATAGAGAGCGCGGCGCACTGGAACAAAATTTCCATTGTAAATTTACACTGGCACGACGCACATGGGAGGCACAGCGCACAGGGCTAAAAGGTCTGAAATTAATTGAAAATTCTCCAAATTTCCATCTATTTGCATGGATTTTCCAAGTAGGGTCAACATCTTAATGTTTCATCCATTTTTGTGTTGAGTGATGGTGGTGTAAGGGTGATAAAGGTTGAAACAAAAATTCATACCCAACACAAACAAATTTGCTGCCAAGGATTCCGAGCTCATAGTTTGGTCACCAAGGACTCTCCTCCTTCCCCATTCTCCCTTGTTGCCTCATTTCCTACCCCCCCACCAAGTTGATCAATTCTACATTACATTCAACATCCCAAAATCCTAGCCCTTATTAAAATCTCCTCAACCCTATATAACTAATCCCAAACCCTAAACCTTATTCCCATATATAAAATCCCCCTCCTCTCCCTAATTAAAATTGTCCCAATAATTCTCATTCCTCAATATTGTTTCCCCTTCCTAACAATCCCTAACAGTCCCTGTTGCATTTGCTTTTTTCCTTGGTGGCAGAAATTGAAATACAACACCAAAAAGAGCAGTTCAAGCACAGTCTATACACAAAAGTCATCTTGTCTTCAGGGTATTTTACATAGCAGTCATAGCATCTGAGCATTCATCAGACTATGAGATAGAAACCCAAAGTGACTATCCTTTGGAAGAATAGGCACCCCGGAGGCCTCATAAGAGTGGCAGACATGTTAGAGAGGAACCGACCACCCTTACAAAATTGCAGGCCTGCCCTCTTGCTATGTTCTGTTTTCAGTTTCAGTCATGCTATAGTTTTGTGAAAGGGTTGTAAATGTTCAATTTCACCATGAGTTGGCTCGCCTATTTGTAATACATTTTCATGGTGCTCAAGTTACTTTAGTTGGTGTTACTTTCACACTTACACTGGACTCTATTTCATTAGCTACCGACATGCCTAATATGGGAGAGCCAAATGGAATATGACATACCTAGATAAGAGGAACAAACAACTTGAGGATCGGCAAGCTGAGATAGAGTTGCAACTGATCAAGGAAAACTAGTAACACATCATGGCAGCACAAGGTAGACCTATGGAGCAAAGAAATGAGGACCAGGAGTATGTTTTAGAGAAAGTGAACGTCCACTTAGAGGCTGCAAGACAAGGCCGACAAAGACCATGCCTTGCTGAGACACATGGCTTTCCACTACATGGCGCAAAACAAAGTGTGCAAGGCATGAATAAGGAATTTAAAGGCAAAATTGAGCAAAGCAACAAAAGAGGCAAAAGAGGCAAAAGAGCAAGATCAGCTTCGAATCTTGGCCGAAGCTTCTGTGGCCCAGCATAGTGCCTCTTATAGAACCTCCAGCCCAAATTTCAAGAAATTTGGGACAATTTTGGTCACATGGGAATTTTTTGGCACAAACACGGGTTTTTTCTCTATACGCGTTGCGCCACCGGTGTGACGCGTAGGATTAGGAGCTCCAAATGAGAAATGGTTTGCACTTTTAGATTTAGCAGGCTCGGACAAGAAATTTGGGCATGATATGAATGTCTAGGAGGCCAAAAACACCCAAAAAATGGCCTCACTTCCCCTATTTTGACACATAGGAAGCAGTCTTGGGAGAATGAAGATTTGGAGGGGCAAATGAGATCCAAATTAAAAAATTTCACTTAGTTTGGAAAGTAGACAGGACAAGATTTCCAACGAGCATAGTTGGGAACATTTTAAACTCCTGCAAGTGCCTCAAAAATGGCCTCAAAGTGGCGCAATGCATACAGAAAAGGGCGCGGCGCATATAGGAAAAAAGGCCCAAAATGCTTCTGTTTCACGAAATTTCGCTTCCCGACTTTTCATAAGTGGGCCCCCTCATCTACAATTCATTTTTTCGGCACCAAAGGTGGCTTTTAAATCATTTTCACTCCAGATGGGCATCTATCCAAGTGTTAAAAGAAGGCAAAGGGTCACCCAATTGTCATGTTTATGGCACTGCACCTATAGTTGATGTTTGGCTCTCCACCTTCATTTTGTAATGATTTGAGTAACTCCCCAACCCTTGGGTGTTCTATCTCTTCATGGCACATTCTATATATTGTATGCAAACTATTTGCAAATGGTGGGTTGGCTTGTAACTTTTGGGAGACTGTGGGAAAATTTCATGTTCAGTGTTCATTCTTCTGTTGAAAAGGATTCATGTTGTCCATGCCCTTTTCACCCTCTTACTCAATCTCTCTATTCCACACTATCTTAAACTAAATTGCTAGGCTTTCCACCTATCTTGCCTCATGAAGTAATCCGTGCCTTTGATTTAACTTCTCTGTTCATTGAGGTCCATTGGTCCCATACCATCCCAGAAACATAGTCATTCATAAAAATCACTTATTGTATCCATGTTCACTTACTAGCCTAAGATAAATAGTTCACTGTAAGTCATCTCAGGCCTTTTCATTTATCTATTCACTGAGTGTGACTCAGAGAGAGCCCTCTCCTGTTCTAGTAGGGTTAGCTACCAGACTGAGCGTGGTTTGTGGTTACACTGAATTTTGCCTTCCTTCAGCCTAAGGCAGATTTAGGTGCTAACAGGGTCCACGCACTAAGTTGTGGACTTTACTAGGCCTCGATGCACTCAATTGCAAGGCATCTCCCTACTACTATGACCCAATACCTTAAACTATTACCCTATACTCGAACCATTTGTATTGCTCTCTCTCTCCAATTGGCTCTCTTTACAACTTAGAGCCTAGATGTATTTATACAAACCCATGGTTCGTGAACCATGGGTAGGCCAACATGACATGACATTACATTACAATACTTAGGGCAGATAGCCCTATGACTCAACCTATAATTCACACTCCGTACCTGCAATTCATGGAGTTTTACAATACATTTGACCAAAACCTGGGCTTTGAGCCCCAAAACATGCTATGGGGGGATCCGATGCCCAACAATTGAACTTGTCATTAATGGTTGGTTTTCTATATGCTTTCCAAGTCTTGCATGTCAATCAATGAAATTCCACCTTCTCCCTTGCTTGCCATTTGTCATACCTCATGGTTGTAGTAAGAACCCAAAATATGCCCCAAGAAAAATCCTCCTCAACCTTGAACATGTGCCCCTAACTCAAACTATTTGCAATTTTTAAATTAAGTGGGAAATGTAATCAGGGCTATTACAAACCCCTCCCCCTTAGGTTAGCATCGTCCTCAGTGTTCAATGACCATATACAACAAGAATAAACGATTTAAAAGAATAAACACAACTGATATGGATATTTATATGTAAAAATTGTTTCAAATTTTACGTCACATTTTATATGCATCATGGCTTACCCAACCACTCGACAATGATCACTTTATAAAGTCAACCAGTTTTCAATGGATCCCTTTTTGCAATCTTTTGGTGCTTGATAAATTCAATCCAACTTGGATCTGCTGCTTTCTTTGGAGTGTTTCCTTCCTCCACTGTTCAGTGTTGCTATACTTGTGCTCCTTATTCCTTCAATGAAAAATCATTATGTCATTATTTACGGGCACCACCCCAATGTGACTCTATTCTAATTATCTATTCTTATGATTGAAAACAAATTTATTTTCCAGCCATTCCTTCTCTACTTCCTAGTCTCTTGGTAAATCTAGTCATCCCCCTTTCATGTAGTCACTCACCCTCCAGGTTAAGATATACCCTTTCTGTTTTCCAATCCCTCGAGTGATCCATTATTGGCAAGGCTTCCTCACTCCAAAAGGGTCTCAAGCCAAGGCATATCACTGCCTCAAATATTTCATGTTGGTCATAGCTTGCTCTATGGCAATTGGTTGGCACCATGGGTGCTAGTGCCCCACAATGGCCCTGTTCATGGAATCTTTGGCTTTTGCACACTATTATTATTATAGTTTTTGGTCATATTTATTCATTTGAACTAAGAAATATCATTTTTATTCATGCATCATAGACACATAGATCCCATGAGACTTATTATAAATAGAATTTAACGAATGTAAATTATACCTCATTAGCTTTTTATCCTTGCATTGAACTTGAAATGTTCTATAATTCCTATAGAAAACTAAGTTAGTTAGAAACTAAATCATCATAAGTTATACCATATCATTAGGTTAGCTCAAAAATCCAAGCTATCATAAATCATGCTCATAATTTAAAGATTCACAATATTAATAAAGCATTGGTACTTATCTTGTACACACATGTAGTTAATTTCCTATCCCAGAAATCACCTTGACAATAACATGTCCTCCATGCCCAAAGTTTTAACCCAAGGCTCTAAAGTTCCAACCCAAAGTCACTGCTCCAAGGCTCTAGGTTCCCTCCAAGCTATTGTCCAAGGTACCAACTCAATATTTGTGTTTCGCCAGGGCTCCAGGTACCCTCCAGGCTAACTACTAAGGTACCAACATCATAGTCATGCTAGATAGGTTTCCAAAGAAACAAGGAAATCTATAGGCTCACTGCCACCCTAAATCATCAAGGGAATCCAGATATTTACACATACACCCAATGATGATTAAATATATAAGCACATTCGAGACTATGGACACTACCAAACCAGACAGTCTTCTTTTGATAGGAATGTTATCATTGGGAATCCAAAGGATATCCTTACTCCACCCAAAATCAACAACAAGGGAATTCAAATGCTTATACCTCCACCCTTAAATTAGCAATAAGGAAATCCAAAGTCTCATACCACCACCCTTAATTAGCAACAAGGGAATCTAGTGGCTCATACCTACACCCTCAATCAGCGACAAGGGAATTCAGAGGTTGATACCTCCACCCTTAAGGGAATATAGAGGCTTATGCCTCCACCCTCAAATAAATAAGGGAATTCAAAGGTTGATACCCCAACCCTCAAGGGAATACATATCTTTATTCGAGCTTCACCTGATACAAAACAGGAGTCCAGATCACTTGCTCCACATATGTGTCTTTACCTAGTTCTACCACATGCATCCATATTTGCACTAAATGACTATAGACCATCATTCTACCATAATTAAAAAAACTTATAAGTCAAAATGGAATTTTCATATATTCATATGCATCATCATAATCATATATACAGTATATATGTTGGAAATAATACTAAGAGGGGGGTGAATTAGTATTATTAGATCAATAATTTAATTTTCAAAACTGATTTGTATATGCTACTTCAACTCAATGAACTAGCATGTATACACAACTATACTTAATGAAACTAGCATATATGCAGAGATCTTTTGATTTACTCAAATTATCATGTAGTGAATTTTAATCAATATATCAACAATTCATTAGATAGTGCAGTAAAAGAAGAATAAAGCATCACACATAAGCAACACACATAAATACCATGATATAAGGTAGAAACAAAATGTGGGTGAAAACCACCTGCTGCAATTGTCTCTGTCTTCTTTTAATAATAAGAGAATTACGTTTACAATTTTTGTACTAGTGTAGCCTTATACTAGTATGTAGGCTTCTACCTTCTCTCATTCTCAAGCTTTTACTGGAAGGGAGCTACAACCCCCTAGCTCTTGTACTAGTTGATATGTTTACTAGTTTGAAGGTGTCGGCCTACAGAAGGCTACAACCTTCTCCTTTCTTCCAGAGATCATGTTTCATTAATTTTCAGACTGGATCCATCAACAACATCATTCAATCATCAAGTATATCTGCATGAACCAATCTCCTATTGAACCAACCACAACCAAGTCAATCAATCACTTTGACAACCCATCAATCTGATCTTTTAGAATGCTGTCACCAGAATACAGTAACCAAGCTAGAACCCAAAATACTGAAACAACAATGGCAGCAACTAAAACATAGATTATAAGGTATACGCTACTTTCTTGTGCCAAACCTGCTTGTATACACGCTTTCTTCAAAGCCAACCAGCATATACATTTGTAAATATTAATTTATAATTCTGCAGCTATACCAAACTTTAGTTATACCCAGATCATATCATTTACATAATAAAATGTGCATCAACATTCCGATCTAGAATATTCATGAGAAAACACACATAATGATAGCTCACTTTATGCCTTAAGATCTCGATCCATCATTAGATCTTCTAAGGTTCCTCCTTGATTCAAATCCAACAATGCACCATAACCAAATAACTTTCATACTAGATCTCACTCTTCATCAGATATTCAATGCTTGAGTGCCTTGGCCTAATGATCTTCTCCTCCTTTTATAGTTTTAGGCCTTTCTCAATACCATGGACCAATACCTTGGATCAAATACCTGGGGTCAATACCTCGAATCATGGACCAATACCATGGATCAAAATACCATGGACCAAATACTTCAGACCAACACTTAGTTTTCCAATGTATACGTGTTTTCCTTTCTATGAAATTGTGTGTGTACATTATATGTTCCTTTTGTTCTGTTAACCTGAGTGTATACGTGGCTTGGTCAATGGTGAACCTGCGTATACCTCTCTTTCTCATTCTGTGAAGACTAATCTATCATTATTTGTTGTTTTCTTGGTAAATTGTGATCTTTCATCTGAGTGAGTTGCCTTCTGAACTAATTCCTTGAAGCTACCCTACATTTCATTACATTTGTAAACACTACTTGTCGTGCATTTTGTCACATCTGATATCTATTTTGTAGATTCATCTAGTTACCATATACAAGTGAGTTGTTCTGTTACAAGTGGGTTTCCATCAAGTACAACACATACATCATAATGCCAACAATCTCCCCCTTTGGACTTGATGGCAACGACAAGTGGTCCAAGAGGATGATCAACCACACTTGAACTGAGAGATGGCCTAGACTCCTACAGGAGGCAATAGTGGGGAATTGTCTGCAATGGGTCAAGTAGAAGATCAAGATGGTCAAGATCAAAATGATGGTCAAGATCAGTGGTCAAGTAGAAGATCAAGATGGTCACACCAATTCATTCTCCCCCTTGGACATTAAGGGAAAATGGTCATGCTCCCCCTGAGTGCATGCTGAATTTTATGATATGCTGAAGTGTATTTATTGAGGTCCCCTGATAGAGTCCATGCTGCCCCTTAGCATAAGAAAAGCCTGCAAAAAGATGTTCTAAAAGAAGAACATGACTCTATACATGCATCACAAATGACCTTCTTATCACTAATGACTCATACATACATCCATCTCCCAACCAAGTGGGGATATACCAATTGTTTATACATGTCAAAAATAGAAACATTACATCATCCATTCCATGCATAGTGGGGTTACAAATTAGGTCTTTTTCATGATCGTTAAATTAAAATATATACATGACATATATATAACAAAGACCAAATATATTAAAAAAGACCATGATAGTCATCAACAACTATCATCAGCAGCATCTGTTAGTCAGCATCCATACCAGTAACCATGTTCTCCCCCTGAACCTATTCCACCTGAAACAAAATCTGCATCGAGATCTTTTAAGATAATGCCAACAATATGCATTATTTGAAGCATATGATCCCCCTGAACCTATGTCAGATGTTCACTGTCAGATCTGATTATTGCATATATCAAGGCATCATCATCAATCAGATATATATCAACAACTTATGAGAGCCAACATATTTCCACATGTCATCAACAGAATGTAACCATCATCAAGCAGAGTAGATAATTCATTGAACCATATCAAACCCCTTTCTCCTAAGTCTGGCCCATTTCTTTTCCTCAAACCAACATATACACGACTATACCCATAGAAACCAACGTATATACGCGACTATGCTTCATGAAACTCGTGTATAACCACCTTTCCCTGAAGAAGATGGGATTTCAGCACGATGATGCAATAAATACTCCCAACTTTTGTCTGAGATATTCAAATGTCTCTCTGGGTAGTGGTTTAATGAATATATCAACAACCTATTCTTTGGAGGGAACATACTCCAATTTGACCTTTTGTTCAAGCACTTTTTCACATAGAAAATGATATTTGATGGGTATGTGCTTGATCTTGGAGTGCATGATTGGATTCTTTGAAATATAGATGGCACTTGTATTATCACATAGAATGGAGATGGGTGGAGCACATGTGATCTGAATGTCTTGCAAGGTTTGCATCATCCAAAGTAGTTGTGTGCAACAAGATGTAGCAGCCACGTATTCTTCTTCAACTGTAGATAATGCAATTGAACGTTGTTTCTTGCTGAACCAAGACACTAGCTAGAACCCATATAGAATGCACCACCACTAGTGCTTTTTTTGTCATCAACATTTCCTGCCCAATCTGCATCTGTATATGCAGGAAGTGTAAGATCTATATCTCTAGGACACCATAGACCAAATTTTTGTGTTCCTTCAAGATATTTGAAAATCCTTTTGACTACCTGAAGGTGTGTTTCTTTAGGATTTGATTGGAATCTTCCAACTATTCCCACTACATGCATGATGCCAGTGGGGTAACTGTTAGATAAAGTAGACTGCCAATCATTGATCTGTAAGTTGGTTGATGTACTACTACTGATTCA
The DNA here is from genome assembly GCA_000404065.3 of Pinus taeda. Lineage (NCBI taxonomy): Eukaryota > Viridiplantae > Streptophyta > Pinopsida > Pinales > Pinaceae > Pinus > Pinus taeda. Next base: position 72,667 of record APFE030278225.1, read on the forward strand.
TCATTTGAGCTAAGACTACATCCTGTTACCATTGGGGTACATACTGGTTTAGAATCTTCCATGCTGTACTTTTTCAAGATTTGTTTGAGATATTTGGTTTGTGAGAGATAAATACCATCTTTATTCTACTGAACTTGTAGACCAAGAAAGTAGGTGAGCTCACCCAGCAAGGACATTTCAAATTCTTGCTGCATTACTGAGGCAAAATTTTTGACTCGTGGATTCTTCATTGCTACCAAAGATGATATCATCGACATACACAAAAATTATTAACAATTTATCAGTGTCCATCTTTGTATATAGATTGCTATCTGCTGACCCCTTTGAAAAACCTTGTTGGTGGAGATATTTGTCAGGATGGTAATACCATGCTCTTGGAGCTTGTTTTAGACCATAGAGAGCTTTTCTGAGTTTGCATACAAGTTTTCCACCATTTCCAAGAATGAATCCTTTTGGTTGTTCAATGTAGACTTCTTCTTCCAAGTCTTCGTTAAGAAAGGCATATTTTACATCCATTTGGTATACTTTTAATTTTTGAAATCTAGAAAGAGCAAGAAACATTCTTATGGCTTCAAGTCTAGCAACAAGTGCAAAAGTTTCTTCAAAATCTATACCTTCTTGTTGAGCATATCCTTTGCAAACAAGTATGGCCTTGTTTCTAATAACTTCTCCATTTTCATTCAGCTTGTTTTTGAATATCCATTTAGTTCCTATGATATTCTTATCATGAGGTCTAGGAACTAATTCCCAAGTATTATTCTTTCAAATTTTCTAAGTTTTTCCTTCATTGCCTTGACCCAACATTCATCTCTCTATGGCTCATTTACAATTTTAGGTTCAATGGAAGACAGTAATGCTAGGTAGCTTGAGGTTTCAGCAATAGTTCTTCTTGTCTGCACACCTGCCCCTTTTTCCCCCAAAATTTGAGTTTCTAGATGATTTTTCTGAACATACCTAGATGAACTCTTTTCTTCTATTGTTATCTCTTCTTCTGGTGCTTCATTGGTTTCTTCTTCAGAATCAGTGTGATTTGATGTGGGAAAATTATCCTCGTCTTCTTCATTGTCATGATCTTCAGTTTTTATATGTTTTGGATTTTTGCATGTTTCATCAACTACAACATTAATACTTTCAATAATTTTCCCAAGTCTTTTGTTATAACATTTATATCCTTTACTTCAGGAAGATTAGCCAAGAAGAATGCCTTCATTTTCTCTAGGTTCAAACTTACCAAGTTTTTCATTAATCCTTTTGATGTAACATTTGCTTCCAAAAACTTTGAAGTACTTTATTGTAGGAGTTTTACCATACCAAAGTTCATGCGGAGTTTGAGTGTTGTTTACACGAACATTTGCTTGGTCGAGAATAGTGACGGTGACGAATGTAGCTTCACCCTAGAAGGTTGCAGGAGTTTCAGATTCATCTAGCATAGCACAAGCCATTTTTTGAGTAGTTCTTTTCATCCTTTCTACCACTCCATTTTGCTGAAAAGTCCTTGTGGTGGAGAGCTACCTTTTTATTCCATGTTGTTCACAAAAGTCAAAGAATTCATCCAAGGTAAATTACCCTCCTCGATCAAATCTGAGGTATTTGATTTTGCAATTTGATTCATTTTCAACCAAAGCTTTAAAGGCTTTGAATTTTTCAAATGCTTCATCTTTATACTTGATAAGACCTATCCAACAAATTCTGGAAAAATCATAAATGAACAATATAAAGTATTCTTCTCCACGAGGTGACCTTTTCCTTGACGGTCCACATAAATCAGTATGAACAAGTTCAAGGGGCTTACTAGCTGATCCTTCCTTTTCGATGAATTAAAATCTGGTTTGCTTACCGAATTGAATCACACTCAACAGGTTATGTTTTAAGCCATCAACATACATAACATTTCCAGATTTAACTTTTTCTTTCAAGAAAACAGAGCCTTTACCTTTTATGACAGCAGGAGTGTCATTCCCAAATGAGACACTCTTTTCCTTTTCTAAGCCATTATATGAGTGTAGTTTTTCTCTGTCACCTATCATGTGTTTTGAGCATCCACTGTCGATGTACCACTAGTTTTCTTGTCCTTCTGCATACAAGGATATACCACATCTTTCTATTTGTGATTCTTTCTTTCTCCATATTTTGGGATTCAATGGAGTTTTCTCCTTGTGAGATATTTACTGAAATTTTCTCCTGCATTCAGATTCTTCATGGCCAAAGTTGTTATAGATCGAGCATTCTATTTCATTTTCAAGCAAAGAAAAGTTATTATAGGAACTTTTGTTTATCCCTGTCACATTCCTTTGATTTTGTGCTTCTCTTGTCATGATGGTTTTATAAGCAACACATTGAGTAGCTTTGCGTCTAAAATTATGACGTGAGAAACATTCACCATTAAAGAAGTTCTTGCGATTATTGAATCTACTAACCTGGTGATTGTAGTTTCTATTGATATTCATCTTTGAAGCAAATTGAGTACGATTTACCTGAGGTTGGTTGTGGCTTATGTTCATCCTTGAAGTAAATTGAGCTTGGTTTACCTAGTGATCTACTTTATGCCTTTGCTAATGATTGTCAAATTGTTCACTGCTCCTTGCTGCATCGAGATAGCTTTTAATGGAGGTTGACAGCTTCTGTGATTGAGATGCTTCTTCAGTATATCAAAGACCTATATTTATGAGAGGATACTGCTACACTTTGATAATTTCATTTAAGGTTTCTGATCCTTTAGCAAATCTGAGATTGAGAGCTTTTGTTTCCTCAAGATCCTTTCTTAGACCCACAATTTCACATTCTAGTTTTTCATTGTGTTTTTCTCTTTCAGCAAGTTGGTATGTCGAGCTATCTATAACCATATTCTTTTCTTCTAAATAGATTTTAAGTTTAGAGATTTCTTCATAAAGGTCATCTTCATCTAAAGCATCCAAAAAATCATCATCTTCATAAGCCATCAAAATTCTATAGTCATTACTATTTTCATCTTCATCACTACTTGATAAACCATCACTATCTTCATGAGTATAGTAGCTCTTTTTACTTAGACTCTATTTTCTATTCCATTTTGAAGATTCCTTCCCTTTATCATATTTGTCTTTATGAGGGCATTTGGCAACATAATGATTGAATCTACCAGAGGCCAAACATTTTAAAGGTAATTTACATTTGAATCCTCCGGAACCCCATTGAAGGTTCTTGACAAAGTTTGCTTCTTCTTCTCCTTCTGAATTATGTCCTGATTCATTGAGTTCTTCTTTTCCTTTTGCTGAAGCTTTGAATGCAGCTTGTCTCATATCTAATGGACCTCCTTTTCTCATCTCAAAGGAAGTTAAGATTCCATGAAGCTGTGTCATAGTAATACTCTATAGATCCTGCTTTTCCTCTATAGCAGATACTTTTGATTCAAATTTAGTAGACAAGGATCTTAAGACTTTTTGAACCAAGGTAACTTCCTTTATCTCTTCACCCATATTCTTCATGCAATTAACAACCTCATCTATATGCAAGAAGTAACTAGCTATACTTTCATCATTGTGCATCTTGAGAGTTTCATATTGAATTCTGAGAGCTTGTAGTTTAGCATGTTTTACCTGAGAGTCTCCTTCATAGCATAGAATGGTTTTATCCCATATTTCTTTGGCTAATTTGAGCTGCATAACTTTGAAAAACTCTGATTGTGATAGATTTCCTAATAATGTATTGACAGCCTTGGAATTAGTTTCATATTGCTTTTTACCTATCGTATTTGTAGGAATGGCTGATGGAAATGTATATCCTCCTTCCACGATTTCCTAGACATCTGTTCCAAGAGATTGAAGATAGGTTGTGGTTCTTACCTTCCAATAAACGAAGTTTCTCCCATCAAAGATTGACGGTCTGATGAATCCCCCGTTTTCTTGATTACTGATGATCATGGATCTGCCTTCAAGTGATCAAGCTTCTTCTGAAGGACCTTCTCTGATACCAATTGTTGGAAATAATACTGAGAGGGGTGGTGAATTAGTATTATCAGATCAATAATTTAATTTTCAAAACTGATTTTTATACGCTACTTTAGCTCAGTGAACTAGCGTGTATACACAACTATACTTAATGAAAGTAGCGTATATGCATAGATCTTTTGATTTACCCAAATTATCATGTAGTGAACTTTAATCAGTCTATTAGAAATTCATTAGACAGTGCAATAAAAGAAGAATAAAACATCACACATAAGAAACACACATAAACACCAACATATAAGGTGGAAACCCAATGTGGGTGAAAACCACCTGCTGCAATCGTCTTTGTCTTCTTTTAATAATAAGAGAATTCTGTTTACAATTTTTGTACTGGTGCAGCCTTATACCAGTACAAAGGCTTCTACCTACAGAAGGCTACAACCTTCTCTCATTTTGGAAATTCTACTGGAAGGGAGCTACAACCCCCGAGCTCTTGTACTAGCTGATATGTTTACTAGTATGTGCGTGCTAGCCTGCAAAAGGCTACAACCTTATCCTTTCTTCCAGGGACCAAGTTTCATAAATTTTTAGACTGGATCCATCAACAAAATCATTCAATCATCAAATATATTTTCATCAACCAATCTCCTATTGAATGAACCACAACTAAGTCAATCAATCACTTTGACAACTCATCAATATGATCTTTCAGAAAGTTGTCACCAGAATACAGTAACCAAGCCAGAACCCAGAATACTGCAACAACAAACAGCAACAACTAAAACATAGATTATAAGGTATACACTACTTTCTCATGCCGAACTTGTGTGTATATGCACTTTCATCAAAGCCAACCAGCGTATAAATCTGTAACTATTAATTCATAATTCTATAGCTATACCATACTTCAGTTATACCTAGATCATATCATTTACAATATAAAATGTGTGTCAGTATTCAGATCTAGAATATTCATGAGCAAAAGCACATAATGATATCTCACATTACGCCTTAAGATCTTGATCCATCATTATATCTTCTCCTCCATCAACTGCTAAGTTTCCTCCTTGATTCAGATCCAGGAATGCACCATAACCCAATAACCTGCATACTAGATCTCACTCATCATAAGATATTCAATGCTTGAGTGCCTTGGCCTAATGATCTTCTCCTCCTTTCATAGTTTTAGGCCTTTCTCAATACCATGGACCAAAACCACTTAGGACCAATACCTTGGATCAAATACTTGGGGTCAATACCTCGGATCATAGACCAATACCATGGATCAAAATACCATGGAAAAAATACTTCAGACCAAAACATAGTTTTCCAAGGTATACATGCTTTCCTTTCTGTGAAAGTGGATGTGTACGTTATACACTCCTTTTGTTCTGTTAACCTACGTGTAGATGTGGCTTGGTCAATGGTGAACTTGCATATACCTCTCTTTCTTCATTCTGTGAAGACTGATCTATCATTCTTTGTTGTTTTCCTGGTACACTGTGATCTTTCATTTGAGTGAGTTACCTTCTGAACTGATTCCTTGAAGTTGCCCTGCATTTCATCACATCTGTAAACACTACTTGTCATGCATTTTGTCACATCTGATATCTGTTTTGTAGATTCATCTAGTTACTATATACAAGTGAGTTGTTATGCTACAAGTGGGTGGCCATCAAGTACAACACATACATCATAATGCCAACAATATATATTCAAAGCTGAAAATTAGCTCAGGATTAAAAGAACTCCCTCTTTCCATTTTATTGTTCATCATTTCCATGGAGTCAATGAGCCTCCGCGGTTGTCTCATTGTTGTCATGTGGAAACTTTGCAACCACTTACATTTTCATTGGTTCCTTCTATCATGTTCATGCTAATTTTCCCCATAGTACTCAATGTGTAATTCATGTATTGCCCCTTTCTTGAGAATTTATGACTTTCCTATCAACCAAACAACTTATTCCAAAGCCCCTAGTATGTAAATCAAGGGAGAATTATTAAATCAACAAGTAATGGAAGAGGTAAAATAAAAGGAAAAAGTAAGGGAAATATTATAGAGGCATTAAAATCATAATCATGATCATAACATAAAACAATAAACAAAACAACATGGCCATACATATTCAAGAATCATTAAACAACCAATGATAAGCTTAAAGTTTAAAGGAATGGCATAAAAATATCAATAGTTAGTCCAAAATATTTATCCAAATCTTGAGTCCAACACTCATTGTATTTTCAACCATCAACCACGCATATACATATATAACAAATCAGTTTCCCTTCCTTTTCACCTTGTAGGGACAACCACATTTTAGATGCTCTTCTCCACAAGACTAGCACAGTATAGGTATTCGTTCCTTCTTAGTCTCACGAGGTATTTTTATTCCATCATCGCATCCCTTCTCTAAGGTTTGAACCTAGCATGTCAACTCCTACAAGTATTCCTGTAGTTCGTAGTTCCAATATGTTCGTTCTTACTATTTCCTAGCAAGTTTCTTTATCTCTGCGTTGTATATATTAAGCTTAGTTTCCAATTCCCTAAGTCAGGTATTCAAGTATTCTTTTATTCCCATGTGTTGTCACACACTCTCAACTATTAGTTTATAATGACAATAAAAATACATAATCATTGTTTCAACAAGTGATCTCAAACATGTTGCCCCGTAGTTGTTCACACAATATTTAGATAAGTTTCCTTTAAAATTATGGGTCACACACACACACACACACACACACACACACACACACACAGACACATATACCCATATTAGTTATAACCATTATCCTACATTTGCAACTGTTAAAATTCAATCTATAACCCATACTAACAAGGTGATACAACTGAACCTCTCCACCAAAATTACCATTTAAAATAAGTTATTTAATCACTTAGAAGGGTTATACCTTCTTGCTAAGGCCAACTATCATAGAACCTGCAACCTCATAGAGTCAGTTAGCATGCATTAAATTTTTAAAATTTCACATTCATAAAAGCATAATGCATCACAAAACTTGTAGGAAATCTCAAGTTAGCAAATAATTTGGATACAACCCATGATCATAGCGTTATACCCAAACCATGGAAAATTTTAGGGGATAATATTCGTAGGTGAGCTAATTTTCCATGATTTTTCCATAAAAAATATTTGCCAATTTCCCTTTTTTATAAAAATTGTTCGCCCAAATTTTAGAATATAAATTTATTTTACCTTAAAAATTGCCAAAATTATAAAGGGAATATATAGAAAATCATTATAAATTTGAGTATTTTTACAAATATATCAATAAGCATTTTATAGTTTGCATATTAGGGACCAGTGAAGTTCGTTAATGTTTTTAGACTTCAAGATAATTTTCCATTCTTAAAATTGTCCCTGACCCTCACATGTCAACAACATTGATCAATTACTTAACTTTCTATAACATACCTCAAGTAAAACAAACCATGGGTTTTCCCATCCCTTTCAAAACCGTCCAAATAGAAAGGTTGGCATAGATAGTTATAACAATGCATTAATGGGTGATGGATAAAATATCTTTAGCCTAGATATTGGAAAGATACATGAAATTGATGTTCCATGAAATATAGTTAAAAAACAACTGTATTCCAAAATAATATGGTCTAAAGTTAAGTTATAGGTTGTTTGGAAAGATCCTATCCTTCAAAAGTTTTCATAACCTACTGAATTTACATCTAATTCTCGAAGCTATAATGCTATCACAAAATATTTACTTTGTTGTAATCGAATTTAATTTTTCAGCATCTTGATTCTTTATTCTTACTTTCAAGAAGCATGCACAAATGAATGCATCTCCATCATACAAGGAAACTACACTCCTGATTCCTTCCCAATAATTTTTATTCTCCTTCGAGTGTAATAACAATTTATGATCAATTTGGCCTTAAGGCCTAGATACGACATTCTAGAAATTTCACAATTCAATGGAAAGTTAGTATTAAGCAACGTGTGCACCACCTATGGTGACAACAAGAGTTTTTATAATGAAAAGGAAGTTCCTATATTAGAATGAGGTGAATTCCTCCTTGACATAAACTATTTTCAATACATATGGATGGGGGACAATGCACATGTTTCATAGCTTGGTCATGTATGACTATATGATGTATTTCTTTACAACATCAACGAAATATAAGAAGCATTTACCAACTAAAAAAAAAATACTTTTACTCAATTTCGAGGGTTCATAAACCCACCCCAGGGTGCATGAAATCATTGCTAGTTTGTGAACCCTATTTGTTGGATGGGGTTGGGTATGCACCCCAAATAACCCTGAAGTTTGCACACTACCCATGTTCTTCAGGGTACCTCCTAGCCAATAAGGAATGTAACCAATTTGGGTACCCTAAAACCTGAATTTGGTTACTAGGGGCCCTTTGCATCAACACTTTGGTACTAAAAGAATGCACAATAAAGGTTGTGATTAAATTTCTGAAATTTGAGGAACTGAAACTTGTAGAATAATTCTCAATTCGTCTTTCAAGTCTGGCTCATTTTTAGGATGCAAAAGGGAAAGAGACATATGCTTATAATTCATCAATTTCATGGATGTTTTTGGTGAGAGGGTCTCATAGTATTACATCAAGTGAAGGAACATTTTTGGAAGATCATTTGAGAGATGATTAGATCCTTTTTACATATTAGTAACTATACTTAGGTTGACATTTGTCAAAATAATACTCCATAAAAAAAAATGTTGTCCTATGATACAGTGAACTATTTCATAGAGACTAAGCTTATAGGTAGATTGGAAAAGTTACAGTTAACTATTACATTCCTTGCGAACGACATACTTGGAAAATTTATGAAGTAATAATAACAATGGGGAGTAGATAATCAACCTCATGAGGAAGTGGCTCTATTATGCGAAGAAACTATTAATATCAGATTAACTTACCATTCAAGTAGTCATGTGTAGGCTACTCTTGAAGTCAATGCAAAGGGCATGATGAGCATGAACATACAAGAGTTAAAGCAACCCTCCAATCTTGAGATAGTGATCTCTCTTATGCATTCAAACAAAAGTAGACCACAACTTCAAGTCAACAACAACATCGCTTTATAAATTGTGGACACATCGAAATAATAAACCCTTAATCTTCATCCCTCTTGTGATAGAGCCCGCTAGGTCCAAGTGTTGAACCTAGGAGCTCTAATACCATTTGTAACACATCTGGTTATGTAATCAGGGGTGGTCACTATGTTAGCTTGAGAATGGTGTTATTATTATTATTTTATGTTTTTCCTCGGAATAATCACATCCCTAACCATGAAATTTGATAAGACCTTCCAGAGTACCCTTGACCATTTTCATTGGTACTGAGCCTATCATTGGGATTAATAGTAATATAATATCTCCTGAGTGCCAAAAGGAAGAAACAAAACCTGAAAAACATTGTACTCTTTGTATTTATATTGAAGAGTGGAGTTTAGTGAATTGGTAATTCAATGGCTAACCTATTCCATGGTTAAGATAAGGGTTTTTGAGGTACAATTCCTTCACCTTCTGGTGAAGTTGGTTAAGCCAACAACTTGTTTTGCACTGAAGGGAGTTGCTAGAAAGATAATCATAATTAGTATTATTAATGGGAAGACACTGTTGTGAACAACAACATAATTGAGTAGAAGTGATGCGACATGAGAATGTGGAATCATAGTGTTAGAGTTTGTGTGTTGAATTCTATGTGGTGATTGTGTCTATCAACGTATGAAAAGCAGGAAAAAAAAACAAAGAGAAAATCACCCAAATAGATAGAAGAAGTGTTTGGAATTGTCCTTCAAGTTCTAGAGTTATATTGTTTCTTTGACTTGAGAATCATGCTTCTGTGCAACTATATTATGACTAGTCACTAAACATTCTGTCTAGATGATCATTTTTTTAATTTCCTTGGGGATATTATACATGACAGTTGAATCATATATGATGAGGTTACACAATGTAAATTTCCTCCAAATATAGATATATTTTCAATTTCATTAAAATTAGTGGTAGTTTTCACATTTAATGAAATTTAATAAGTAATGATAGTTAAGCTATTCTCAAAAGCATATCAACAAGGAGGAAAGTTTTATAATTGGAAAATTGATCTCAATAAGCTGCTTTATTTTGTTGGTATATTTGTTATTAAATTTATTCTAGATGGCTACTTGGGCCATTGTGCATACTATCTCAACACTTTCCTAATCAATTCAGATCGTATATTTTCTGTGGATGCTAATTTTTTCTATACAGATCCAAAATTCATGCATGGAGATCTATAAATACATACTAAAAAGTATGAAGAATGTTTCTTCAACAACTAATTTGTGATGAGATAATTAATTAGGTTTGATATTATGTGAGAAAAGTTGACACAATAGTTTATTCATCACTTCCAAATAGGAATGGATTTCATATATCCTTTACTTCATAAACTAAAACCCGAAATTGCAACTTTCATATTATAGCGGATGTCAAGGTTCCATGTCCAACTTTTGTCTTTGTATCATAATAGTAGTAGGGAATCCTTGAGGCTTGAACCAACCCTAATATCTAATTCTTTCTGCGATGTATAATTCTTTAGAGACATCAAGCCCAAAATATGATAGTTGAATCAAGCATACCAATATCTCACTTTGATCTTTCATAACATCTAAAAATTCCTTAATCGTGTGATGTTTCTATTCCCCAATCTGAGTTATCTACTGATGGATTGAATATCTCACACCACAATCATTCATTTATTAAGAGTCTAGGCCTTGAATCATGATAAGTAAAGTGAAACTGATGTTAAACAAATCACTCATTCCCTTTCCCACTTCTCTGTTTGCTTCTCTTTTGAATGAATACTGTGTGGGTGAAGTGTTACAACCACTAATAAGTTAATAACAATAATGTCATTGTTCTCCGTTTGATGGTTAATTAACTGGCACATTAATTTTTTAATTCCTATTTTGTTGTTGAACCATGATGGTTTGAATATTATACAATGGAAATCTATAGTAGTTCAATCCTCTAATTCATTTAGTCGAACCTTGGGAATTCAACCACATTCTTAGCCATGCTTTGAATTTCTACACCAACCATATGTTATATTTCCTCCAGCACACAAGTTGTTTGATTTGCCGACTGATTGGTTCATTTCATTTCAACAATGTAATGCTAGTATATTCCTTAGAATTCTAAGCCTAAATATCTAATATATCATTATGGTAGTGCTAGTGTTGGCCTAAAACTTGAAATTAACCTAGTGGCAATTGTAGAGCGAATAAATTTTTCTTTTTGACATACAATCCTTGATGATGAATCCCTATTGACTCTACATAAATGTATTTCTTTAGGCTTAAGGTTAGAGATGCCTACATACTTCTTATATTTATCTTGGTGATGGTTGGGTACTAGGAATTAAATTAATTTTACTTTTCTTCGACTAGTATCATCATTTTTAGTGATCATGAGCTTCTCTGTTGGAATATGTGAGATTTGTATCTACTACTACATTCCTCTATATTTGAATTTCCATTGAAAGATTTGCTAAAATATTAGTAATTAAATTGTTTGGGGGCTTGTAGCCATCGTAATTACATTTTATGTAGAAATGTGCCCATGGTATCCATGTGTGCCAGGCTTGAGGGGACTCTGCCAAAATTAGATAGTATTTATAACTAGCCTCAACTAATTGAAATTCATGCTATATGGATGGGGCTGGCCATAGCAAGAATCAAATTCCTGTGAATAGGTTAACTCTCCATTAACCTTATCCCTGAACCAATTCAACATTTGCATTTTTATAGGATACACCTAGGCCAATTATCTACGAAAAATTTAATGTATTTTCTAGTTTTTGTATTTAGGATCAACCCCCAATAGAAAAAAAATATGAAGGGAACTTCATTAAGGTGGAAGTGAAAAACTAGTAGACATCAATAAGAAGAAGGAGAGAAATGAAAATGAGAAAGGGAGAAGCATCATGATGAGCATAGGTGTAGGTTTTCCTCCATGAATATATGTGATTGCTTGGATGAAGGTATTCTTTGCTAATATTGTTGGAGAGTAATCCCATGGCTACCACTGGTCAAAAGAATGAGTTGATATTCACAGAATCTAAATTCTATGAAGGCTGTTACTCAAAACTGTATGTGGGGACTAGAAACAATAGTTTGGAAATAATAGCAATACCTGTGAAGTTGGACCCTAGAGAACAACAAGGGATTACAAAAGCTAAAACAAGGCCACTGGTTTCCTTATCAAAATCAATGCCATTTCTTTGTTGGAAAGGAATACTTTTAAAACCAGTTTTCATGAACCATATGGACTAAAAATTGGTTTCCTCATTACAAGAAATCATAGAATATGGAATATAGGAAATCAGGGATTTCAGTTAGGCAACTAGACTCAGTGTCAAATCTATATTTAATATGCTAAAACTTAACCTATATGTCCGTATTTATGTCAGTCGATTTAATTTAATCTTCTCCATCTATACAGGTGTTAGTATAATAACAACATCTTCGTTTCATGGCCTTGATCCTTCCAATAATTTAGTTTAGGATCGTTGTATCATAGTCTTAACAAACAGGGACACCATAAATACCCATTCATTGCATGCCACAACCATACCCAACATTTCACAAACATTATATGCATCCATTACTCCCATAGGTAAGTACATATCCACATTTAAACATGATATTCAACATTCTAATAGCCATAGTAATTCAATGTTTGATAATCTTTAGAGAAAAATGTACCTCCACAGAAGAAAAACAAATGAGTCAGGGACAATGTCTCAACTCCCAACCATAGAATAATTGCATTTCGATTTATTGTGCAGTTGTCTCCCTCAAGCTAGATTCTAGGGCTAAAGAGGATTGATCTAACGGCTAAAATGATTTTGCGAGTCAGACTAGGCAGCCCAAAAGTGTTGCATAGAAAATAAATATCGTCTCTCCCACATATCCACTATGGCACTACCTTGGACAAAGTGTTATTCTCAACAACATTTAAATCCCCTTCTCCTTGCCTATGAGTGTTTTCTTTATAAAAATATATCATTTAGTATTCCCTTCTGAATGTGTAACAAGGGTTTGCTAAAAAAAATGGGTTATGCCCCCTCTCTGTGCTCTTTCTCTCCTCTCTCATTAAATCCAGCATATCCTATAATGGCATGAATTCTACCTTTCTCTGTGTCTTTTTTTCAGTTTTGCCCACAAAATTGTGAGCCAATCAATTGCTACAAATACTGAGAGGGGGGTGAATCAATATTTCTTATCAATTAGTATTTTATTAATGTTTTCAAAGCATTAATAACATATAAGTCATCAACATATATAATGAACAATGCATAAGAATTTTTAAGATAGAAATCCCTATGCGAAAAAAACCATCTAACACTTTTCTAATAATTTTGTGAGTACGTCAAATTCTTCAGCGCCATCTAAAACGGGGAGCCCCAACTCCCTAGTACTCTAAATGATTATTCAATTTTCCAGCTTCAATTGGAAGGACACTCCAACAACTTGGTTTTATCAACAATTATTGAAAGGATGCTCCAACATCCTTGCAAGCTCCAACTTACCCTAGCACCACCCTACCACCCTGAAGTGTTTTCAAGCTCCAACCTAAAGGTGACTTCAAGCACTTGCCTAGCACCACCCGACCACCCTAAAAATGTGATCCAAACTTATACATGAATGAAATAGAATACATATACAAATAGAAACACTGAGATGTAGTAGAAATAAACTTGATTTCATTAATATCAAAAAATTGAAATATGCTTACATACATAATGGAAATAAACTAGCTTGAGTGATGATAACTTATATTTGAGAAGAGATGTGGTGGCTACATGCCTCTGAACTATGTTACAATGAGACTCGATCCCCTTTTTATCATTTAGAAATGATTTGAAACCCTCAACATCGAAAAACCTATCCCTAGGAGATGAAGCACCAAACATTTGTGGGCCCTGTTGAGGTAAGTTATAACGTCAACTTCCTGGTGTCATAACTTTGGCATACGATCTCTGTTTATCTATAATAATACCTCGTTTGAAGATCTTGAAGAGGAAGCCAAAAAAAATCATGCAAAGTGGTTTGGCACTTTTCTAGACTCTCCATTTTCCCTAAAAATGTCTTTTAGTCCCTCGAAAAAGCTCCAGAAGTTTAGGACCCAAAAGAACTACAAAAATAGTACGTTGTGCTACAATTAAGGAAACTAAAAAGAAAAAATAGTGGGGTTCCAAGTGGAATAGGTCGGTGGGGAACAATATCCACCTAGACCAATCCTCCACACTTAGAAATTAATGGTTCCCATTACGTTGAGTGCGTCCATGAGATGGGGAAACTTTTGTTGAACATGGTCCCTAGTCAGCCACTTGCCTTGGTGAAGGAGTTGGAAAGCTTTGACAACCCGATACAATTAGATCTTCTACTAGCAAGTGTTCTTGATTTTCATTTCCATGATTCTATTAGTTGTGGCCCATTCCATAGAGTCTAGGCTTAGCTCTCTTGGTGTGAGTTGTTCTACAATGTTTGATGTGTCGAGTAATGGTGGAATGTTTGCCCGAAGGAGGTCCAAATTGATCACTAGGTGTAGGCCAAGGAATGGGGGAGTGTTGATCTCAAAAGAATTATATTCCATAGCCTTAGTGATGGTGTAATGTCCATATTGGAGTGGGAAAATCTTGGGGCGGGCCCTAGCGAGATGCTCCTTTTCCAAACGTAACCAAACTTTTTCACCCACTTGGAACCTGTGTGGAATTTGATGTTGATCATGAAACTACTTGACTTAGCATTAGATTTATCCAATATGTCATGGATCTGCTTGTGGATGTGTTGAATGTGCTCAATGAAGTTTTTATACCTGTCATCTCTAGCCTAGACATGAGTCAAATCTACCTGCATAGCTACAAATGGTATGGCAACATCAATGTGACATAGTGGTTGTGTTGTGGCGACTACAACCACCCTCCAAATTTTTTCCTTAGCTTTGTTTGGAGGCTCCCTTCCAACCATCACATCAACTTTCCTTGCTTCATCAAGTTCACAATATTCAGTGCCTTCCTTGCACAAATGCAACCTGCCGATCACAACTTGATTCATTCCCCTCATATGTTGCTCACCCGGACTTGGTCTAGTTTTAGGCTGAGTAGCTTCCCTAAGAAAATTGCGCATATCTGGAGGGCAACTAGCCATCCCTCCAGAAATTGTGCAATCCTATCTGGTAGCCTGCTGGTCTCCAAGATTGCGCAATCATGCCAGTCAACAGTCCCAACAGGAATTGCATAATTTTCCCCAGCAGGGCTGCTCAGCCTAGAACTTGCAAAAATCTAGGCAGCAATCAGTTGCTCTACCCAGAAATTGCGCAAATCTACTAGGAAGTTAGCCCAACTCCCAACCAGAAATGCAAATTTCTCTTTATCTGTCAAGCAGTCTCTTGCATGTGCAACTAAGTTGACCAGTTCCCCTTAGGACTAAGAAAAACTAACTTGCATGCATGGGCTACCTCTCCCAAGAAAGCATGCAAAGGCATCCCTTCATTTAGGGATCTATGTTTAGCAGTTGGAGGTTACATACAAGGATCACTTCAGAAACCTCCCACCAAGTGTCACTTCCCTAGATTTGTGGCATATGTGTCACAACCTTGATGTTATCAAAACTCATAAACCAGATGCTACGGAGCTCACTCCTCACATCAATGTTGCAACTATGACATCTCACATCACATCTAGGAGCATTCGGCACATTCAACTCAGTTTTTTTTGGGTAGGCCCACTTCCCATGCCCTGTATTGCAACTCTGTTGCATTTTGTGTTTTCACTTGTATGAGTACTATTTGCTTGATTTATTTGAACATCTATTGTCATTTACTTGTATATTAGCTTGTCCTAGCATTGTTTCAATTTTCATTGCTATCTCACTATTGTCACATGCATGAAACTGTGAAAAATGAACAGTCACTGATTTGGTCACTCGCCTCACCCACATGCATGTTGTTCCATTTTATAAATCGATCATTCTCCATTTTCATGCATGATCATTCACTTATGTTTACACTCAGTATTTCCATGCATTCACACTCACATTCACTTTCAGTTTCCCATCAGCAAGTCTCGAAAGCCTTGGCTCGGACTCTGCCTCACCAAGAGCCTCACCAAGAAAACATTGTGCAATCTTGAGAGGGAAGGCTCTATCTTCCTCTCAGGAAATGTGCATTTATTCCCACTAACTATCCCCCAGGATTATTTTGCATATTCCTGAGGGAAAATGACTGTTGTCCAAGAAAATTATGCAATGCAGTCATTGAGCTTGCAACCATTGCCAGCTAAGATTGTGCATTAGGCAATCCCAGAAGTCAACAATTAGACTGGACTATGCATTGTGTAGTTCCAGTAGTCAGTCAGTCTCCCAACATCGCAAATTGTGCCTCATGTAGTCTTGGTAGTTGGTCTCCCAACCTCCTGATCAAAATTGCAGAACCTTCATGATGAGTCACACAAGTATGTTTCCAGTCAATTCTCATGTTCATTTTGGTTTTCAACTAACAGATTGCTTGCCATGAGTGTTTCCATGTCTCCAGGTATTGTAGGTGTTCATATGCCTCTCAGCAGTGAAGGTACAATGGTTTCCAAGAGATCAGAGTCGAAGACACCATCCAATGCTAATCCAGATTTAAATAGGAATGCAACAAATTACAGATATGAACATAAATACAGAGATGCAATAGAAATAATACTTCATTTCATTGATGTAAAATACTAAAATACGCTCACAAATAGAAATGGAAATAAACTAGCTTGGGCGATGGTAGCTTATCTCTAAGAAGAGATATAGTGGCTACATGCCTCTAAGCTATCTTACAATGATCCTCGAAAGCCTATTTATTGTTGAGACACAATCCCAAACATCCAAAAACCTAACTCTAGGAGATGAAGTGCCAAACTATGGGCCCTGTTTTGGGTAAATTGGTACATCAACTTCTCGAGGTTGTAACTTTGGCATATGATATTCGTTTGACATGCACAATACTTCGTTAGAAAGATATATATGAGGACTACAACTTTTGGATGAGCAACATTGATCCATGGACACTTGTTTCTCCTAGTGTTCCCAATAAACGTCGTTTAGGGCCTCAATATGGCTCCAAAAGTTTAGGACACGAAAAACTACCAAAAATAGTAAATTGTGTTACAGATAAGGAAACTGAAAAACTGAAAGAAACAATGGTGGAGGTCCAAGTTGAAGTGGTGGGTGGCCACCAATATCCACCTAGATCATTCCTCCCCACTTAGGAAGCAATAGTCCCCATTGCATTGAGTTCCTCCATGTGATGAGAAAACTTCTGTTGAACTTGGTCCCTGGTGAGCCACTTGCCCTGGTGAAGGAGTTGGTCTACTTTGACAACTCGATATAGTTGGATCCTTTGCTATCAGGTGTTATTGTTCTACATGTCCATGATCTGATCAGTTGTGGCATGTTCCATGCAATCTGGATTTATCTCTATAGGTGTGAGTTGTTCTGCAATTTTTGATGTGTCTAGCAATGGTGGGAAGTATGGTCGAAGGTGGTCCACATTAAACACTGGGTGTAGGCCAAGGAATGGGAGAATGCTAAGCTCAAATGCATTGTCTTCCACAGACTTGGTAATGGTCTATAGACCATGTCAGAGTGGTATGAGTTTCCAATAGGCTCCAGTAAGGCATTCCTTTTGCAAATGCAGCCAAACTTTGTTGCCCAACTTACACTTGTGTGGCACCCGATGTTGATCACGTCACTACTTGTATTGGAATTTGTTTTATCCAGAATGTTATGTACCTTCTGGCGGATTTTTTAGATGTGCTCAATGAATTTGTTTGCCTTATCGGTTTCAGACTCGAAATCAGTCGAATCTGCCTCAGTAGCTACAAATTGCATGGCCACATCAATGGGACATAGTGACTCGAATCCCAAGCCCACCTAAAAGGGGTTGTGGCTAGTCGAGCTATGGAGAGCCTAGTTATAGCTATGTTGGACATAGGGGAGGTTCTCATCCCATGTGCATGGATGCTTTGAGTTGTACATGCACTAAGAAACCTATTGTCCTGATCTGAGAGGATAGATTATGGGATCCCAAAGTGTACCCACACTCATTCAAAGAAGAGTTTAGCAATGGCTTTTGTTGTGATATTCTTCTCATAGGCTACCATAATGGCCATCTTCAAGAATCTACTGACGACCACAAAAACACAGTTGCTTCCATGCTTTTTAGATGGAATGCCTGACATGTAATCCATGGAGATGGATTCCCAAGGTTGACTAGGGGTAGGAAATGGAGTATAGAGGCCTTACATCTTGATGGTTGGTTTGGCAATGGCACAGGCAGTGTAGGATCTGATGTACTTCCCAAAATATTGTCAAAGAATTAGCCAATAGAAATACTTTTGCAGTATTGCCACCATTTTCTCGACCTCGAAATGCCCAGTAGGCCGACTATAGTGTGCTTCCCAAATCATCTTGGCATGCTCGCTTGAAGGAACACAAAGGTGACCCAGGTGGCATAACAGGGCATCTTGGAGGTGAAAATCTAGAACATGCTGACCCTCCAAGAGAATCTGGTATGTGTGGCCAAATTTTGGGTCACTTTTGTAGAGAAATGGCCAATCAGAAGTCTCATACCCATAAGAGTTGAGTACGGTGGTTAACGCCATGATCCGTGGTTGGCTGAGGAAATCTGCATAATTATTGGTGCTACCCTTCTTATACTTGATATTCAAATGGAACTGTTGTAGGTATGTGGACCGCTTTTTATGGTGATCATTTTGCAACTTCCCTTGTGTCTATATGACCTATAAGGGCCAATGGTCTATGTGGATGACCATTTCCTTCCCCAAAATGTAATGTCGGCAGGTCTGCATAATGGAATACATATCTTTGTCATAAGTGGGATAATTCTGGATTGTGTCTGAAAGCATCTCACTATTATATGCCACTGGATGCCCATGTTGAGTAAGGATTGCCCCAATAGCATAGTCAGAGGTATCTATCTCGACCTCAAATGGTTGTTGCAAGTCTGGTAATGGGAGCACTCGTGCTGAGTAGAGGCGATGTTTGAACTCTGAGAATGCCTTTTGTTGAGATTCAAACATAAAGAATTTTGCTTTCAATCCTCCCTTGGTGACTTGAATCAAGGGCCAAGTGATATGAGAGAATCCCAACATGAACCTATCGTAGAAATTGGCAAGACCCAGAAAGATGTGGAGCTCTATTAGAGTGGTTGGAGCTGGCCAATCCTGAATGAATTGGATCTTATTTGGATCCACATGCACCCCCCATTCATTAATAATGTATCTCAGTTATTGAACTTGGGCATGCCAAAAGTGCATTTCTCCAAATTGGCACATAGCTTGTGTTTCCACAGTGTTTGGAGAACCTTTCGGATGTGATGGAGGTTCTCTTCCCAACTCTAGCTAAATATCAGGATGTCATCCAAGTATACCACTACAAATGAGTTGGTGAATGGCTACAAGATGTCATCCATCAGCCTCATGAAGGTTGCAGGAGCATTTGTCACCCGAAAGGCATAACCAAACATTTGGAAAGGCCCTCCTTGGATTTGAGAGCAATCTTCCACACATTAGAGGTTTCAATTGGTACCTGGTGATATCCTAACTTTAAGTTGATCTTGCCAAAATATTTTTCTCACTTCCATTGGTCTAGAAGGTCATTAAGTCATGGGATCAGGTACCTATTCCAAACAGTGATCTTGTTCAGTGCTTGATAGTCAATATAGAGTCTCCAAGTCCCATCCTTCATCTGTACCAACACGATCGGGCTCTCACAGGGTGATGAACTTAGTCGGATGTGATCTTTTTGCAGTAGTTCTTGAATCTACCTCTTGATTTCGTCATTCTCCAGAATGGAGCATCAATCAATTGGTCCATTGGGTAGTGTGCACCTGGGGTCAAATTGATGGAGTGCTTGACCTAGCAGTGTAGAGGTACCCCTGTGGGCGAGGTGAAGATGTCCTCGTACTCCTCCATGACCTTGTTCATCTGTTGTTGTCGTGTAGAGGGGACTTGTCCAGAGGTCGTGGCCACCCTCTTCTTCTTTCCTTGAGGGTGTATCCTTATGAAAACAAATTTCTCGGTTTTGGAAATGATCTTACTGCATTGTTTTGCAGTAACCAAATTGATGGCGGTAGGTGGTGCTACCTCTAGTATCCTATACAACTTATTTCCCAAAGTAAAAATAACAACATGAGGCCTGGACTCATACACAACATGTCGATACCACAAGTATGGTTGTCCTCATAATACATCACAAACATCAAGGGGATAAACATCACACAATACCTCATCCGTGAAGGGCTTGATGTTTTATGGAAGATGACACCATTGGCCCACGTGGAGATCTTTTCCTTGGTGAAGCCACCCAATGGTGTACGGTTGTGGATGTGTTATGGTCGGTAAGACCAACTACTTCACGACCTCTGTTGTAATGAGTTTCTTTTGGATCCTGCTATGGATAATGAACTGTAGCGGGGAACCCTTTACCCACATCTGGGAGTGGAAGAGGTGCTCCTCCTCCTTTGGATCTTCAGGTTCCTCCTTCTGGATCTTCATGGTGGCAACAGTGGCATTGGGCTCTGCATCGATAATCTACTTCCCTTTGTCACTCCCATTATCAAGTTTTGACTTAGAGTCAGAACATGCAGCTGATTTTGAAGACTTTAGCTCAACCGCTAGTTATTGCTTGGCCCGACACTCACTTGTGTTATGAGTGGAGCTCTTATGGAACTCAAACCACTTTCCTGTGTCCTTCAGCTTCACGATGTTGTTCTTTGCTTGCAGCTTTGGAGAGTTATCCTGGGCTACCCCTTCTTGGCTTTGTCCTTTGTTTAACGGTTTGGGGGCACCTTTCCCTTGCTTCGAATTCGCAGATCCAAAGTCTTGCTTCTTCTATTTAAACTTCTGCTCAATCTTGATAGTGTATCGGTACGCCGTGCTGAGTAAGGAGATGTCTAGGAACTCCATCTCGTCCTGGATGTACCAGTGTAAGCAACCATGATATTTGAGTACCAAATGTAGCTCACAATCCTTGATACCCAACTTTGTGCAAAGGGTATGAAAGATATTGGTAAACTCCAACATGTCTTGGTCCCTTCCTTGCAGTAGCGTGGTCCACTTTATGTATTTATCCTCATATCTTCTGACAGGGTAGCACTGCTCCTTGATGGCATTCTGGAATGAATTCGAAGTGGGTGCAGCTGAAAATATTGATGCCATACTTTCATCCTTCTCTTCGCAGTAGGTTTCCCTCTAGTCCTTGATGTGGGGGGCGGCTTTGAGAAGAGCGAAGGTAATATTTTCCTGGCCAGAAAAATCATAGAAAGAAAAATACCCTTCTAGAAGATTTAACCATTTATCTACAGCATCTGAATCTATCTGACCCTCAAATATGGGAATGTCAAAGTTAACTTGTACCTTAAAGGGTGTGGCACTTCCAGAGTAGCTACTGGAAGTAGATGTGTCGCCCTTGGGTAGCCGCTGAAGGATCTGGGAAAACTTGTCCATCATCAGGTTCCTTTATCACTCGAGGGCCTCTTGGAGCAAGATTTCTATAGGATCTCCTACCCACTTATCTTTCTTTTCATCAACCATGGGAGGCCATCAGGATTTGTGAGGTTGGTCTTGCAGAGGTTCGACCAGTTCAAGCCCTATCTCCTTACGCCTCGACCTCGTTGGGGACATGCAAAGAAAAATAGAGAAAGAGAAAACCACTCTAATACCACTAATCTGTATTTAAACAAAAATGCAACAAATTACAGTTATGATCATAAATACAGAGATAAAATTGAAATAATACTTCATTTCATTGATGTAAAATACTGAAATATGCTTATAAACAGAAATAGAAATAAACTAGCTCGGGCGATAGTAGCTTATCTCTGAGAAGAGATGTGGTGGCTACATGCCTTTGAACTATCTTACAATGAGGCTTGAAGGCCTATTTATTGTTGATAAACAATGGAAAGCCCTAAACATCCAAAAACGTAACCCTAGGAGATGAAGTGCCAAACTATGGGCCGCGTTTTGGGTAAATTGGTACATCAACTTCCCCGGCTCGTAACTTTGGCATACGATCTCTATTTGATGTGCAAAATACCTCGTTAGAAATATCTATTCAAGGAATAAAACCTTGGGATGAGAAATATTGTCCATGGACCCATGTTGCTCCCAATTTCCCAAAAAAGATCGTTTAAGGCCTCAAAGCAGCTCCGAAAGTTCAAGACCCAAAAAAATACCAAAAATAGTAAATTGTGCTACAAATAAGGAAACTAAAAAATTGAAAGAAACAATGGTGGAGGTCAATGTGGAATAGGAGGGTGACCACCAATATCCACCTGGATCAAAAGCACACCTAGAGATGCAATCAATCAGATGTCTATGAGCTTTCCTTCTCACGAAGATATCAAGTTGTTTGTAGACAAGGACACCAAGATATGACAAAAATAGCATCACAACAAGCAGCATCATGAACAATAGCTGAATGGATCACACCAAATTCAGTGAACACAGTGAATGCAGTGAACACAACAAATTCAGCAAACAAAACAAATGCACCGGATGCAATGAATACAAGAGGAAGGTTGTTGACAACACAGAGGCGGAACAAAGTTGCAAGCTCAAGCACATCCACTGATGATGAAAGAAACTTTGGAGACTTAGACTATGAGGTGATGAAACGACATTAAGATCATGCAAAGATAGGGAATGGAACAAAGAATGATTTTCATGTGCTAAACCAACAACTCAAGGGAGAAAATCAAGCTTCATAGATAGACAAATGGGTTGCAACAGGATTAAGAACAAAAGTGGGTGCAATGTGCACTCATAGATGGAAAGGCACCCACACAAGTTAAAGATCCATCCCATTAGCTAACATGGAGTAGACATGGTGAGAATTGTTGTTGATCACATGCAAGGGATTCAATAGCATGCATGTCATTGTGCACACACATGCAACCCAACCCATTCAACACACTCACTAGGGCGAAGACAAGAAGCGAATCCAACTGAAGCTGAACATGTACTTACGAAAGTTGACATGCATGACCACCAGCACACACATTAAGATCAACATGGACACTATGCATCAGTGTGTTTTCGTTTAGCTGCACCCAAGAATACCATGTGCATGTTAGCAGATGAGTTGGATGAAGGAACCGAACCAATGCACAGATTGCAACAGAGGCAAGAATTTGCTTTAGTAAGATGTCACTTTGGGGTGCATGCACACCATCATGGACGACCAAGCTTGGCATCAACTCACCACCTTCACCATCAGAAGCATGTTAAAGAGTTGGTCTCATCACAATGTACTGAGTGTCAGTGATGTCTTGCATGGCTTGCTCAAGCAATTTTGTCTCACATGGGAACATGTGCATTGTAATTTTGAGTCATGTCAAGTGTAAGTCAAGTGTCAATAGCTGGATGTAATAGTCATAGAGTAGGTGAAGAGTCATGAGGGTAGTTGAACTGTCACAAAGGGGAATGTCAAGGGTCATCCCACCCTTTGCTATAAATTGTCCCTCATAACTCATTGTAACCACTTTTGGTCAGCTAAGATTCTGATAAAACTATCTTGGAAAGAGCATGGACAACACGCCTTGGCTTCTCCACTGCACGAAGCTAGTTCATCTCTTTGGAGGAGTAGGCAGATGTGGCTATAATATTCCACTGTTGGGGCTAGTGGCTTTACATGGATGTATTGTATGATTGAAACTTACGCTTCTTTATATAATAAGAGGCAACACATTTTCACACATGTATTGTATCTGTTGTAAGACTAATCTTTAACACTTGTAATGCATGTTGCTTTAACCTATGTTCAACATATGAACTAATTCATTTGTTGTAATGCATAATCTAATAATAGAAATGTGTTGTATATGATGTTAATATTGTCCCGTCTGTATCAACTTATCTGTCAGGCATCAGATAAACCTTTCACATCAACCTTGCTGTAACAACTGTTGCACTCGTTCGGACTGATCCGTGAGTGTTGTATGTGTTATCTTACCTTGTATGATGTGACTACTGCATCTGAGTGGACTACTCCCCCAAAATATGTGTATGTCCCATGTGTTATGTGTTCCAAACTGAGTTGGCACTGATCCCTTTCAACCTAGAACCCATCTTCACCCTTATCTCAACCCACCTTTGTTAGAACCTCTCATGCACCTTCCTTGACTCACTGCAACAGTCACACCATTACTACTGATAGAGTTATCTTACTTGCCTCTATGCGACATCACAGTCAAGGCATTATTATAAGACCCATTGCTAGGACTCCTACACCAAATAGTCGAAGGTCTAATTGGGACTTCTTACTGGGGCGATCCCCTAACATGTTGGGAGGTCCAGCACTGTCAACATTTTGGTGCTAGAAGGAGGGCCAGATTGCAAGCTATGTCCTCATATCTATTTTGAATCTCTACACATCTATCATGACTACCTACCGAGTTGCTCTTCCAGAGTGCATGTCATATGGAAATGACTTCATTATCTGAGAAAATATCTCAGATAATTTGTGTCATAAAACATTTGATGGTGGAGGCTACATAGCCTTGGTAAGGCACGCGATCGACATTGTAGGCTCATGCAAAAGACATGGATTCTTTGAAGAATACATGAGCTACGCATTGTTCATCTACACACCTTGAGGGCACCCAATGCACTGGTGTGCCATGCTGCCTGAAAAATATATTCATTCTCTTGCTAATCTGGTCACAGAGACACACCATGCTTTCAATCACTATGACTATAAAGCACTCAACAAAGAAATTCTAAATTTACAAAAAGCACCCGATGAATCTGTTGAACAGTTTCACACACACTTTTATAATCTTGCATATCGATTCCTAGAAGATGATATTGATTGGGAATTTCTTGATTGAATATTTGAGTATCTTCTTCACATATCTGAACCTCGCTCAAAACACTTTTGTGATGGAGTTGCGTAATCACAGGCAGGCACATTTGCTGTCACAGGTGATTGCCTTTCTTAACCTCATCAAATAGCTCCACCATCGCAGAGTGATGTGGGAGATCATGCACACACCTCTATTGGACTGTCACATCCTCCCACCCCACCTGCTCTAGAGATTTGCACAGATTTGGATAGCAAGCCTGTTGGTTTTCACGTGGACTCATTCCCTCAACCTCCATCCCCACGTTTCATTGATCCTCCGTATTATACTGCCTCGTGTTCTCCCATTCTAGCATCCTCACCTGTTGTGAGCAAGGATCAAGTTGTCGACAAAGTTGGTCTTATGTAGCCAACCTGTGCCATCATTCATGATGAGTGTGTGCGGGAATCTAAAGAAGAGCTCGTGGTGAAGGATGACTCCCTTCTAGCCGCACCTCATCTACTTCATCCTAGCATCCCATGTGATTATTTCATTACTGATGTCTCCTGTGGAAACTCATTTCCAGATGCTTCTACTTCCAGTCACTCACAGACACCTTGGATGTCAGTCTGTCATTAGAATTTGCAAAGGACACATATTCCTCATAAATTCCATTCAATCTGTCATTTATCTTTCTTGAAAACGCAGACATTGAACCTCTTTGCTTCTCATCTACCCCTCTACTTGATTCATCCAATCATGACAATGTCGACATATATCTCAAATTTTGATCTTGGCTTTCTTGATATATTCACTTCCTCATCTGATCACGATGTTGATTCAACCATTTTTAATCTATCTAAGACACTGGTCTACAATGATCTATCTATCCATGAGGTCAAAACCCCCTAGATCATCGAGGAACTTCAATGCAAGATGATGCTTCTATCAGGCCCTCGATGTCCTAAGGTTGGTTTCGCTTCTGATCAGGAAATTTTTGAAACATTCAAGGCTCCTCATCACTCTATGCCTTACATTGAAAATCAACCAAACATCCATATTTCACTTCCTCCACTTGAGTTACACAATCCTATCACTTGTGCATTGGAGGAATCTTACACATCAAGCACATGTTCAGATCACAAGTGGTCTACCTTTCTCACATTTTCCTGCATGTCACAGTGAATAGAATGGATTCACTCAACATCTACATGTAGTGTAGCATAACATCATGGCAATACCATAGAATGCATGTCATGCACTTTCACTCATCTTTGTTCTGTGATCACTTGTAAGCTCATAGTGTGTTTGTCTTCACTGTTATATCTTTCTTGTTTGCTGGTTCACACAACTATCTTGTTCGCGAACCATGCCTTCACTAGCATGGGTCAACCAATGTGCCAGTGGGTGCATTGGAAGTTTCACTTCACATGAGATGGCCCATGCACTGCTAGCTGAGGAGTAGGAATAATATTTTATTGCATGATTGTTTTCTTACTTTGCTTGTTTATTTGTTTTCCTACTTGATTTTTTCTTACTTGCTTTTCTTTTGCTTTTTCTTCTACTCTTGCTTTGCTTTATTGTTTGTTAGTTTGCTTGTTTCATTTCGTAGGATAGTTTTGTGTGAAACCATGTATGACTCTTGAAACAAGCTAGGTAAAGTACAAGAGGCCTTGTGCTGATATCATTACTTGGTTATCTGTCATCCTGCCTCTGTATGAAGAACTTGTTACTTTCAGTCCATGATATGTCAATGCAAAATATGTACTGTTCGAAGTGAACCTTGGTGAAAACACAATGCTTGCGCACTAACTAGTGTTTACCTACTATAGTTGGTTGTTTTTGGGTTAACCCTTGTTAGCTCATTCAAGTAGAGTAAGGTGAGGGGGAAAACCTAAACATGTACATCAGAGATATATAAACTACTTCTCTATTGGAACAACCTCTTTTTCTCTCAATAAGTTGGGATCCCTCTTCTACCTCCAAAATGAAAAAAGTGAAAAAAATTTGAAAAAGATGAAAAATGAATAAGGTGAAAGAAGAGAGGCTTCCTGCATAGGGAGGTGATGAAAGTAACTCCACCGGGGTACTAACCAGGCTCACTGGTAGTTTAGCCATTCTTGTGTTCCTATGTGACTCCGTTGGGGTACTATCCAGATCTACTAGTAGCAGACCAACACCAGAGATGAAACTAAGGCTCCGACGACTATACGACTTGTGCATCAATATGCCCCTTAGCCCCAATCGAAACAACTACGTTGACTTGACTTGGAATGTGTGTTAATAGACCAAGAGCTTGGTAGATGCTACATCTTACAATCAAGCTAGTGTGGAAACCAAGAGGAGCTAAGAACTGAACAATACTTCTAGAGGTGTTAGACTTTCTTTTCACGACCAAGGTCCACTCAGGGAGCAGGAGTTCCACCAATGTGTCGCCAAGTGTTGTAGCGGCTACAACCACCCTCCAAAATGTTTCCTTAGCTTCGCTTTGGAGCCTCCCTTCCAATCATCACAACAACTTTCCTTTCTTTGTCAAGCTCACAAGATTCAGTGTCTTTCTTACACAAAGGAAAACTATCGATCATAGCTTGATCCATTCCCCTAACAGGCTATTCACCCAGACTTGGTCGAGCTGCAAGTTGAGCAACTTCACTAAGAAAATTGTGCATTTCTAAAGGGCAACTAGCCTTCCCTCTAGAAATTTCGCAATCCCATCTGGAAGCTTGCTTGGCTCCAATTGTGCAATCCCGCTAGTTAATACTCCCAACAGGAATTGCGCAATTTTCCCCATCAAGGTTGCTCAGCCCAAAATTTGCAAAAATCTAGGTAGCAATCAGCTGCTCTACCCAAAAATTGTGCAAATTTCCTCAGAAACCAACCCAGCTCCCAGCTATAAATGCACAGTTTTCTCCAGCAGTCAAGGAGTCTCTTGCATGAGTAGCTAAGTTGACTAGTTCCCCTTAGGACCAAAAAAACTGACTTGCATGCATGGGTTGCTTCTCCCAAGGTAGAATGCAAAGGAATCCCTTGTTTCAGAGATCTATGTTTAGTAGTTGGAGGTTACATGCAAGGATCATTTTAGAAACCTCCCACTAAGTGTCGCTTCCATAGATTTGTGGCATGCGCATCACAACATCGATGTTATCAAAAATCATCAAATAGATGCTATAGAGCTCATTTCTCACATAACACTTGCATCTCTGACATCCCACATCACGTCTAGGAATAGTCAGCACATTCAACTCAGTTATTTTTGGGTAAGCCCGTTTCCCATGTCTTGTGTTGCATTTCTGTTTGTTTTTGTGCTTTCACTTGTTTGAGTATTGTTTTCTTGATTTATTTAAACGAATGTTGTCATTTACATGTACATTATTTTGTCCTAGCATTGTTTAAGTTTTCATTGCTATCTCACTGTTGTCGCATGCATGAAACTTTTTTTTACAAACAGTCACTAATTTGGTGACTTGCCTCAACCACATGCATGTTGTTCCATTTTTTGGATCGATCATTCACCGTTTGCATGCATGATCAATCACTTATGCTTATACTTAGTATCACCATGCATTCACACTCACATTCACTTTTAGTTGCCCAAAGGTGAGTCTGGGAAGCCTTGGACCAGACTCGGCCTCACCAAGAGCCTCACGAAGACAACATTATGCAATCCTGAGAGGGAAGGCTCTCTCTTACTCTCAAGAAATGCACATTTCTACCCAGTGACTATCCTCCAAGACTGTTTTGCGCATTCTTGAGGGACAGTGACTACTGGCCAATAAAATTGCACAATGAATTTGTTGAGCCTGCAACCATTGCCAACTGAGATTATGCATTGCATAATCCCAGTAGTCAGCACCTAGACTAGACTGTTCATTGCACAATTCCAGCAGTCAATCAATCTCCCAGCAACCTAGACTGTGCCTCCTGCAGTCTTGGTAGTCGGTCTCCTGAGCTCCTGGTCGAAATTGTGCAACCTTCTTGATCAGTCACATAGGTATGTTTCCATTCAGTTCTCAAGTTCGTTTTGGTTTTCCACTGACAGATTGCTTTCCATGAGCGTTTCCATGTCTCTAGGTATTGTAGGTTTTCATTTGCCTCTCAGAAGTGCATGTACAATGACTTCCAAGAGAGCAGAGTCGAAGACATTGTCCAAAGCACACCTGGAGATGCAATTGATCAGATGTCTATGAGCTTGCCTTCTCATGAAGATATCAAGTTGTTCGTAGACAAGAACATCAAGATATGACAATAGCAGCATCACAACAAGTAGCATCATGAACAACAGTTGAAGATAGCATACCAAATGCAGTGAATACAACAAACACAACAAATTCAACAAATGCAACAGATGCATTGATTGCAAGAGGAAGGTTGTTGACAACACAAAGGCGGAACAAAATTGCAAGCTCAAGCAAATCCACTGATTATACTTTGGATACTCAGGCTATGAGGTGACGACGCGGCATGAAGATCGTGTGAAGATAGGGAATGGAATGAATAAGGAGTTGCATGTGTTGAAACAGAAACTCAAGGAACAACATAAAGCTGCACATATAGATGAATGAGTTGCAGCAGGATCAGGAACAACAGTGGACGCAACGTGCACTCATGGATGAAAGTGTGCTCGTACAAGTTAAAGATCCATACCAACAACTAACACGAAGAAGACATGGTGAGCAGTGTTGGTGATCAAATGCAAGGGATTGGGTAGCATGCATGTCATTTTGCTCACACATGCAACCCAACCCATTCAACACACTCACCAAGGTGAAGACAAGAAGTGAGTCCAACTGAAGCTGAACATGTACCTCAGCAAGTTGATGTACATGACCACCAACACACACTTGAAGATCAGCATGGACACTATCCATTAGTGTGTTTCCAGTTCAGATGAACCGAAGAATATGATGCACATGCTAGCAGATGAGTTAGATGAAGGAGTCGAACCAATGCACCAGTCGCAACAAAGGCAAGAGTTTGCTTTAGCAAGATGTCACTATGGGGTGCATGCACACCATCACGGATGATCAGGTTTGACATCAGTTCACCACCTTCACCATCACAAGCATGTCAAAGAGTTGGTCTCATCACAACAAACCGAGTATCAGTGATGTCTTACATGGCTTGCTGAAGCCATTTTGTGTCAGATGGGAACATGTGCATTGTAATGTTGAGACATGTCAAGTGTAAGTCAAGTGTTAGTAGTTGGATGTAAAATTCATAGAGTAGGTGAAGAGTCACGATGGTAGTTGAACTGTCATAAAGGGGAATGTCAAGGGTCACCCCACCCTTTGCTATAAATAGTCCCGCATAACTCATTGTAAGGGATTTTGATTAGCCAAGATTCTGATATGACTATCTTGGAAAGAGCTTGGATAGTATTGTAATGCACCTTGGCTTCTCCACTACACGAAGCCAGTTCATCTCCTTTTAGGAGTAGGCAGATGTGGATGTAACATTCCATTATTGCGGCTAGCGGGTTTACATGTATGTATTGTCTGATTGGAACTTACACTTATTTATATAATAAGAGCCAACACGTTTTCACACATGTATTGCATCTATTGTAAGAATGATATTTATAACTTTTTAATGCATGTTGCTTTAACCTGTGTTCTACATATGAACTGATTCATTTGTAGTAATGCATAATCTATTAATGGAAATGTGTTTTATATGCTATTAATGTTGTTCCGTCTGTGTCGACTGCTCTACCAGACATCAGACAGACCTTTCATATGAACCTTGTTGTAACAACCGTTGCACTTGTTCGGACTAATCCATGAGTGTTGTACGTGTTTTCTTACCTTGTATGTTGTGACTATAGCATCCAAGTGGACTGCTCCGCTGGAATCTATGTATGTCCTCTGTGTTGTGTGTTCGTAGCTGAGTTGGGACTGATCCCTTTCAATACAGAACTCACCTTCACCCTCATCTCAACCCACCTATGTTAGAACCTCTCATGCTCCTTCCTTGAATCACTGCAGCAGTCACACCCTTAGTATTGATAGAGTTATCTTACTTGCCTCTGTGCGACATTGCAGTGAAGGCATTACTATATGACCCGTTGTTGGGACTCCTACACCAAACTGTCAGAGGCCTAATTGGGACTTCTTACCAGGGAGATCCCCTTATATGTTGGCAGGTCCAACACCGTCAACAGGTTGGATCCCAATCCCACCTACAAGGGATTGTGGCTAATTGAGCTATGGAGAGATTTTTTTTAGCTTTAGTGGACACAGGGGAGGCTTTCATCCCATTTTTGTGGATGCTTCAAGTTTTACATGCGTAGAATGTGCACGATCATCTTGTTGACAACCTCTGTTTGGCCATCAGTTTGGGGGTGCAAGGTCATGGAATTAGTGAGCTTGGTATCTAACATTTTTATCATAGGCTTAACCAAAATTTACTTAGGAACCTGATGTCCTGATCTGAGATAATGGACTATGGGATCCCAAAGTGTACCCACACTCATTCAAAGAAGAGATTAGCATTGACTTATATTGTGATACTTTTATTGTAGGCTGCCAGAATGGCCATCTTAGAGAATTTGTCAGTGACCACGAAAACAAAGTCATTGCCATGATTAGTAGAAGGAAGGCCCAACATGTAATCCATGGAGATGGATTTCCAAAGATGACTAGGAGTAGGAAAAGGATTATATAGGCCTTGCTTCTTGATGGTCGGTTTATAAATGGCACAAGCAGTGCATTATCCAATGTACTTCCCAACATCATGTCGAAGGTTCGGCCAATAAAAATACTTCTATAGCACTACCACTATTTTCTCTACTCCAAAATGTTCAATGACCTAAGTGTAGTGTGCCTCCAAAATCATCTTAGCACGCTCAGTTGAAGTAACACATAGGTGTCCGAGATGGCATAATAATGCGCCCTGTAGGTGAAAATCATTAAATTTCTTTCCTTTTAGGAGCATATGGTACATCTTGTAGAATTTTGGGTTGCTCTTCTAAAGATTTGACCATCCCGAAGTCTCGTGTCCACAAGAGTTGAGCACATTGGTCAAGGCCATGACTGATGGTTGGCTGAGCTAGTCTACAATAGTATTGGTTTATTAGAAGAGTCTTCGGTGAAAATCACATCATAATTAATTTGTCAATGAGTTTTGAACCAATGAGTGTGGTTCATCATCAAGATGGGTTGAAGAAGCAGATCATAGCTGCATGTTAAATAGAGAGAGCAGTTCTCTCTATTTAACATGCAGCTATGATCTATTTCTTTAACTCATCCTGATGATGAACCACACTCATTGGTTCAAAACACGTTGACAAATGAAGTATGATGTGATTTTCACCCAAGAATATTTTGATAAACTTAATATGGATCACAAAAGCCTCAATCCAACAACATTATTCGTGTTGTCCTTCTTGTACTTAATGCTCGAATGGAACTGTTGTAGGTTTGTGGACCATTTTTTATGGTGATCATTTTGCAACTTTCCTTATGTATGTATGAACTATAGGGACCGATGATTTGTGTGCATGACCATTTCCTTCCCCGTAATGTAATGTTTCCATTGTCAATAGACCTACATAATGGAATACATCTCTTTTTCATAGGTGGGACACTTTTAGACTGTGACTGAAAGTGTCTCGCTATGATATGCCACAGGATTCTCCTGTTGAATAATAATTGCACCAATAGCATAGTCGGAGGAATTTTCTCATTCTCAAATGGTTGTTGTAGGTATGGTAATGTGAGCATTGGTGCAGATCAGAGACACTACTTCAAATCAAAAAATTCCTTCAATTGGGATTCATACCAAAATAAATTTTCCTTTGCTCCACCCTTGGTGTCTTGACTCAAAGGCCAAGTGATATGATATAACCCCAACACGAACCTGTGGTAGAAATTGGCAAGACCTAGAAAGTTGCAGAGCTATGTTAGAGTTGTTGTGGTTGAAAAATCCCAAATAAATTATATCTTGGTTGGGTCCACATGCACACCCCGCTCATCAATTATGTACCCCAGATATTTAACTTGGGTCATATCAAAAGTGCATTTCTCCACACTGACACATTATTTGTGTTGTCACAAGGTTTGGAGGACCTGTTGTATATGGTCGAGGTGCTCTTCCCAACTTTGGTTGAAGATCAAGGTTTCATCCAAATACACTACCATGAGTTGGTGAAGGGATGAAAGATGTCATCCATCAACCTCATGAAGTTTGCGGAGCCATTCATCAACTTGAAAGGAATGGCTTGCCATTCAAAAAATCCCTCCTTAGATTTGAAGGTAGTCTTCCACACATCAGAAGGCTTGATTGGTACCTAATGATAATCAAAATTCAAGTCAATATTGTTAAAATATTTGGCCCCTTTGAGCTGGTCCAAAAGTTCATCAATATGTGGGATTGGATGCATATTCTGAACAATGATCTTATTTAGTGCATGATAGTCAATACAAAGTCTCTAGGTCCTGTCTTTGTTTTGTACCAACACAATTGGGCTCCCATAAGGTGATGAACTTGACTTGATGTGCCCTTTCTACAACAACTCCTGAATGTGCCTCTTGATTTCATCGTTCTCTAGAATAGAGAATCCATATATATGGCCCATTGGGTAGTAGTGCTCCTCAAGTCAGATCAATGGAGTGTTTGACCTGAAAGTGTAGGGGTACCGCTATGGGTGCAGAGTTGAAAATATCCATGTACTCCTCCACGATCTTGTCCATTTGTTGCTGCCATTCAGAGGAGCCCTATCTAGAGGCCATGGATGTGGCCACAACCTTCTTCTTTCCATGAGGGTGAACCATAAGGATGACAAATTTTCTTGGACTGGGAAATGATATTACTGCATTTCTTTGCCGAGATTAAAGAGATGGTGGTAGGTGGTTCTACCTACGGTATCCTATACAACTTATTTCCTAAAGAAATAATAATAATGCGAGGCCTAGACTCATGCACAACATGACACTTCCACAAGTATGGTTGGCCTAATAATACATCATTAACCTCAAGAGGATAATCATCACATAATACCTCATATGTGAAGGGCTTGATGCTATAAGGAAGGAGACATTGTTGGTTGATGTAGAGATCTTGTCCTTAGGGAATCCACCCAATGGTGTATGGATACGAGTATGGTGTGGTTGGTAGGCCCAACCTCTTCACAAACTCTGCTGAAATAAGGTTATTTTGGCTTTTGTTGTTGAAAATGAACTGCAACAGAGAACCCTTCACCCCCACATTTATGAGTGGAAGAGACACTCCCCCTCCTCTAGATCTTCACACTCAATATTATAGAGCTTGGTGATGGAAATGGTGGCACTAGGCTCCACATTAATAATCTACTTTCCTTTTGTCATTCACCTTGTTAGGTTTTGACTTAGAGTCGGAACATGCATCTGATTCGAAATATTTCAGCTTAGTCTCTAGTGATTGCTTGGCTCGACACTCACTTTTGTTATGAGTGGGGATCTTATAGAACTCACATCATTTCCATGTGTTCTCTTTGTCTTCATGGTGTTGTTCTTTGCTTGTGGCTTGACAGGTTTTCCTAGGTTGTCCCGCCTTAGCTTTGTCCTTTGTTTTGTGGTTTGGGGGCACCTTTCCTTTGCTTTAGATTTGCAAATCCAAAGTCTCGCTTCTTCTTTTTAAATTTATGCTTGATATGACATTATATCGATATATTTCACCAAGCGAGGAGATGACTAGGAACTACATCTCATCATGGATTTATTTGCATATACAACCACAATACTTGAGTACCAAATGCCTCTTAGAATCCTTAATAGCCAACTTCATGTGAAGCGTATGAAAAATATTTGTGAACTTTGACACGTCTTGGTCCCTTCCCCATCGCAACATGGTCCACTTTATGTATTTATCTTCATAGATTCTAACATGATAATATTGTTCCTTTATAGAAGATTAGAAAGAATTCTGAGTGGGTGTGGCTGAAAATATTGAGGATTCCCTCTCGTCATCTATTCATAGTAGGTTTCCCACCAATCCTTGACATAGGGGGCTACTTTGAGGAGTGAAAAAATTAATATTTTCCTGTTTGGAAAAGTCTGAACCAAAAAATATCCTTCCAATAGATTTAGCCATCTATCTATGACATTTTCATCTATCTAGCCTTTAAATATGGGAATGTCAAAGTTGACTTGTACCTTAAAGGGAGTGGTGCCTCCAGAGTGGTTGTTGGATGAAGATGCATCATCTTTGGGTAGGTGCCAAAGGATATGGAAAACATTATCCATCATTACATTCCTCTATCACTCAAGGGCTTCCTCGAGCAATATTTTGAAAGGATCTACTTCTCCTCATATTTCATTTCTTCCACCATAGGAGGTCATTGGAGTTTGCAAGGCTGGTCTTGCAATGGTTCAACAATTGTAACCCCAAATTCTGTATACCTTGACATCACTGGGGACATGCAGAGAAAAAAAAAAAAGAAAAAATTTCTCTAATACCAGTGATCCATACTTATACAGGAACACAAAATAATACATATACAAACATAAACACAGAGATACGGCAGAAATAAAACTTCATTTCATTAATATAAAAAAACTGAAATATGATTACATATGAAATGGAAATAAACTAGCTCAGGTGATGGTACCTTACCTTTGAGAAGAGATGTGGTAGCTACATGCCTATGAACTATGTTACAATGAGGCCTGGTGGCCTTTTAATCATTAAGAAACAATGAGAACATCCAAAAACCTAACCCTAGGAGATGAAGCACCAAAAGGTTGTGGGCCCTGTTGGGGTAAGTTGGAATGTCAACTTCCTGGGTCATAACTTTGGCATACTATCTCTCTTTGGATATCATAATACCTTATTTTGAATATCTCAAAGAGGAGGTCAAAAAAATGCAAGTAAACTATTTTTGTTCTTTTATAGACTCTCCGTTCTCCCTAAAAACACCTTTAGTCCCTCAAAATGGCTCCAGAAGTTTAGGACTTGAAAAAACTTCTAAAAATAGTAAGTTGTGCTACAATTAAGGAAACTGAAAAGAAGCAATGGTGGGGGTCCAAGTGGAATAGGAGGGTGGCCACCAAAATCCACTTAGATCAAAATGATAATGAATTTGACACACGACTATGGGCTCCTGTACCAGATATAATGACCCACTTACAATGAATACTAATCAATAAAACTTCAGTGATGAAAACCCTTACTTCAGAAACCCTTTTGTAATATAACAAGACTACTGAAACGATTATATGATTTCCAAATGTAGTGATGATTGACTTGGTTAAACCTTTACTACTGCAAAGAGGTGATAAGACAACAAATATTTATGAACTAAATACTTATGAAGGTGTGACAACTACTGAATGTTGGTATAGAAAATTGAAAAACCACCCCTACTGACAAATGTTGCATAGACTCCTTCTATAGTCTGCCAAACTACTGCAAAGAATAATGACAATGGAATGTTGAGCTGATGTACCTTTATTTGTAGCTATTTTTGAAACAATATCCTTAATGATTGTAATCTTCTTCCTTGCTAAAAGGAGTGTTAATATACTTCTGTATTTTGACCTCTTATTAGTGCATTTTACAACATGGGATCATCATGATTGCACCTAATTGATGAGCCTCATCATTGGGTAATTATATGGGCCT
The DNA here is from genome assembly GCA_000404065.3 of Pinus taeda. Taxonomy (NCBI): domain Eukaryota; kingdom Viridiplantae; phylum Streptophyta; class Pinopsida; order Pinales; family Pinaceae; genus Pinus; species Pinus taeda. The sequence goes on from APFE030278225.1 coordinate 109,089, forward strand.
TAATTCGCCTCCTAGCTTAGTCAAACCAACTATTCTTACAATTTATTGCATACTTTTGATTATATTTTGTTTATGAGATGAGCTAGAGTTGGATATTTTTCTTAGTGGTCTAATGTGCATTTAACGCAAGATTAAAGGATAAAAGCAAGGAATTTTGGCAAAGAACTTGGTCAAAACATGAATGGGACAAGGGATATGAATTATAGGAGGTAAATCATCCTCATTTACTACCCCTCCATTTGAATATTCCTCCATTAGCTCGGAGTGCAAACAACCAAATCATGAGGACTAGAAGGTAGCCAAGCAAGTGAAAGTCGAAGCACAGGTTTATCTCAAGTTTGGGAGCCGAGCCTCCCTAATTTTGAGGAGGTCATTGGAGACGTCAGTCATATAAGTAGAGAGGCCTAGGACCTCAGTAGGATTTATACTTTTGATTGTAAAACTCTACTTTATTTTCGAGCTGCAAGACTTGTGACAATTTTTGATGTAATCCATTGTTTTTTATAATAAGAATGACCTTTGTTTTGAGCCAACACTAAGTTAACTCAGAGGGCTGAAGCTCTTGGGTTAGGGCCCAACCCTAGTAGCTAAGGCTCTTCTTTATTGTACATGTATGCTAGTGTAGATTCATGGTTTAATCGTTCATTTGCTTAAATAGCTGCATTTCCATTACAACAGTGTAGCGTAGATTGGTTATGTTTTAGTTTTCTTCCATTTTTTCCTTCTTTTGATTAGTAGGTTAGTAAGGAGAAAAATATCACCATAAATTTATCAGCACGTGTCTCGACCAAACCTCCTCCCTCTGGGACCATGACTTGAGGAAGAGACCCTTTAACAACACCAAAAACATAGATTTCTAGTTCTTGCATGAGCTTTGGAGTTTGTCGTCTTGATTCAATAATTGGTTCATTTCATCGTTATTATTTTCAATAACTCTCTTTCTGTAATAGATCTCACTCATATTCTCATTTCCTTCAGCATGAAATTCTTAGCGGGAGCCAATAAATCACGTATTAATCAGATTATACTCGTAGATCTCCTTACCGTTCGATCCACAACAAACCTGGCCAATCACCGTCAACCGCATGTGCATTCATCTCAACATTTGACTTTAGGCACTCTAGATGTCCACTGTCGATCTGTTTTTCTTTATCCAACGGATATCACATCACCCACTCACCAACTAGCTTACCCAATCTCCACCATTGATCAATCCCGCATGATCCAATGACTATCGTGCAATCTAGTGTGAATTATTGCATGACTGATACCCTACTGAGAGCACATGAGAAAAGTGGTTTCCTTGTGCTATGTGTCACTAACCTAGGCTAATCGCACAAAATTTAGGAATTCCACTTACATCTTTAAGGGCACGCGAGAAACTACTTACCACCTATGAATACCATTCCATCATTCTGCATGTTTTTTCTCCTTCAATTTCCACATGACTTAATGTGATCCATCCATCTATTCACTTAATCCCTTGTGATAAGATCTCTTCCATTCATCTCTCATTAATCCTGTTCATCCATCGATTCACTTAAACTCCGTGACAAGATCTCCGCTAGTCATCTTCTATTAATCCTGTTCAACCATCTATTAACTCAATCTCTCACGATAAGGTCTCCCCCATTCATCTCCCATTCATCTCGTTTTTCCATCTATTCACGTAAATATCCTATGATAATATCTCTGGCGATCATCTTCCATTTTTACTATTCGTTGATCGATCCAATGGTTCCTATGCACTGTTGCTTCATTCCTTCTTCCTTTTGCTAATTTCGATCTTCGCTTTCTCCTCCGCTTGATTCCTTCCCAAATTTTGTTCTGCATATCATTTAAATGCTGTCACTCCTAAGTTTCAATTTGGTTATTTAATTAGACTCTAACAATATCCGATCATAAAAAAACTAAGAAATTGAAAATAGATTTAGTTTAGTTTCCTTGCTTACTCATTAGTTTAGTTTGATTCTCTCTACTTTTGTAACTTAGATATCAACATTATGTTAGTGTTGATTTAGCAATTCTTCTTAGCATAGCTGTTTAAATGGTTAATTAGGATATGGTGTGATATTAGCATTACATGTTGTTTTCTTCATTACTGCGGTAGAGTGGCTCTCTTAGAATAGATTTTCTCTTCTTCCATCAAAGAATCAAGCTTCTTCTGACTCCATAGAAGTCTGGCTTGGAAACCCTGGGGTCTCTTGCCAGATGAACAAGTGACAACTTGCATGACCTTCACTTCTACTTGTGCATATAGCACTGTTACCTCCAAGTTTGTCGAACCCCGGGTTGATAAGTAAAGCTGGTAGCCTAGGATTTGCCGCATCCTTGCTGCAATACTAACACTCATCACTAATACTTACTACTGCATATGATGGGACTTTATTTCAATAAATTATGAATTTGAGTTTCCGCTTCAAGTCTTTCATATAACAAGAAATAAATAAGTGTAGGACAAAGGTCAGCTTCTATTTAACTGTAAGTGTGAATGAGTATAAATGGTCTCAAATTTTTGGTCCTTAACTAGAGTTGCAAGCCTGAAGGTGTTGTAATGAGACATCAATAGTTCAAAGCCCACTAATTGTTGTTCCCAAAAATTCCATAACAAAGATGACCATAGAGTTTAAGGGGCCTCATAACTCGAAGACATATGCTCAGAATGACCACAAACAACTTTAGGTAGATGCTCTGCAAGGACAAGAGACCTTTTTCAATGGCTCCTTCAAATAAATTGTAGAGATAACACACAAAATTGATGCTTTAAGAATGTCAAAATATTACATAGCTAGGATCCAATACTATCATGGAACTAATTGATATTTAATTATTTTTTATGCCAATCATCAAGACAAATTGAGATCATAGGGAGACAAGACTTATAACCTAGTTGAGACCTTCTACAATTTGATATATCAATGAAAGAACTTCAGAGCAATAAATCTGTAGAATTGGTCTAACTCAAAGATACAAATCACATATTTGATAACTCTTATTGTTTCATCAATTTTTCTACTATGATGTTTCCCTAACAAGGGCCGAAGCTACGAAAAACATTGTCAAAAAATATTCAGTCTTCACCTGTAATAAGTCACCCAAAAAATCCTCAAATAAGCCAAAACAAAAACAAACCTTAGCCTCTCATTTGATCTGCCTTTTCTCCATAGGGTTGATTTAACTGTAGAGTTTGATGACAAGATATGTTCATTTCAAAATTGTTCTGTGAGGAGGGATAATTGAAGCCTTTAAATAGTTTTCTCATGGATATGAAGGGGTTTCCAATAGGTGAGCCATTGGAGGGACTTTAGGAGCATAATCCATTTTTGAAATTTTGATTTTCATTTAAAATGAAGCCCAAATGAGGAGGTCGCTACTCTTTTGGAGTTAGGTTTTAATTTTTCTTTGAATCTATGACCCCTTGTAGAAAACAATCTTTAAATCCCTTCAAGAAATAGTTTAGCCTTAAAATGTGTTGAAACCCCAACTCCCCTAATTTGAATGATATGCTAGCCAATGAAGGATTCCCAAATCATCTCCTTGTGGTGGTTTTTCCCACAATATAGGGATTTCATCTTCAAACAAGGTAACTTCTCAAATAGAGAGGCCTCTAATGGTGTGCCACCATAGCAACAAAATCGTCTTGATGAGGAGAATCCAACAAGGATGTCCTTGAATTGAAAAACAATGATTTTTCATGTCATTTTGGTCAACAAAAGGCAGGGCATATTCAAGTGTTTGAGTTGACATCAATGGAAACAACATTTAAAAAATCTACCCCTTTAGCGTTGATTACAACACATGTACTACCCCTGCGATCACTGCTCCTAGAATGCATGCCTATGATATTCTTAGCTTTCTTTATCTCCCCCTTTGAAATCAATGACAAAGGGTGATTCCCTTGACAACCTTCATGTTTTTGTGTACCTCTAACATGCCTCTGCTCCCCCTATTTGCTTGGATTGATAAAATTATGTTTATGTGAACTTGAGAGAATCCCAAGTGTTTGTCGAAGATACTCAAATGTCTCACGCAGTAAAGGCTTGGTGAAGATGGCAACAATTTTCTCCTTTATTCCAATATATTCCGCGTTTATGTTTCTTTCTGCAACCTGCTCTCGAACATGGTTATATTTAATAGTAATGTGTTTTGTTTTCTATTGCCTGAAATGATTATTGGATATGCTTATGGCACTGGTGTTGCTATATAACATTGGAATGGGCTCATCAAATTTCACCTAAAAATCTCACATTGTTTGTTTCATATAGAGAACCTGAGTACAACATGTTGTTATTTCTATATATTATGCTTCCACTATGGATGAGGAGACTGGAGATAGCTTCTTGCTCAACCATTATACAAGAAAACCACCTAAAGATAAGGTTGTTCCACTCATACTTTTACGATCATCAACGCTTCCTTCCCAATCTGCATATCTATAAGTTGTGATAGTTAAGTCATTCCCTTTTGGATACCATAGGAAAAAATATGTGGTTCCTTTCAGATATCAAAATATTCTCTTTACTACAACTACAAGGGATTATTTTGGTGCTACTTAGAAAAATGACACATGTCCAACTGTGTGCATCACATATGGCTTGGAAGTTGTCACATATAGGAGACCACTAAGCATTGATCTATACATCCTGTGGTCTATATCCTTGGATAAGTCATTTATGATCAACTTGCAACTAGTCACCATTCGGGTGCTAACTAGTTTGTACTCTTCCATTTGAAACCTTTTCCACATTCCTTTGATGTACTTGGTTTGATAGATGAATATGCCCTTCTCTTCCTTAGATATCAAAATTCCGAAGAAGAAAGGCAACTTGCCAAGCAATGACATTTCAAACTCACTCTACATATTTGATGAAAACATATTTTTTAACATGTCATCATCAGTGCCAAAAATAATGGCATCCGCATATACTTCAATGATGATCAAATTGTCATGTTAAACCTTTACATAAATGTTTTCTATCATCATTTCCTCTTTTGAACCCTTGTTTCTGCAAGTACTTGTCAAGGAGGGAATACTAAACTTTAGGAGTCTATTTGAGACCATATAATTCCTTCTTCAACCTATAAACATAATATTTCTTGTCAGTAAGCAGAAATCCTTCAATTTTTTCTATATAGACCTCTTCTTCCAATTCTCCATTAAAAAAGGCTAATTTTTCATATATCTAATACAATCTGATCTTCCTTGAACATGCATAGGCTAAGAACATCCTAATGGCTTCCAAACTAGCAACGAGGGAATATGTTTCTTCAAAATGTATTCCTTTAGCTTATGCATACCCTTTTCATACTAATATTGCTTTGTTTCTTGTAACCTATCCATCCTCATTTAAATTATTTCCGAAGACCCATTTTTTACCAATAGAATTTTTATCCTTTGGTCATGGAACCAATTCCCATGTGCCATTCTTTTCAATTTGATCCAATTCTTCATTCATAGCTGCAACCTAATGATCATCATGACTATATTCTCTAAAGTTGTTAGGCTCATATGTGGCTAAGAGAGCAATATGGGCTTGTTATGGAATGAGTTGTTATTGATTTATTCTAGTTCCTATGCCTTCATTACTGTCCCCAATCATCTTATATGAAGGATGGTTCTTTTGATACCATTTATTGGGAATCTTAGAAGATGCCTACTATTCATTTCTTGTCTCTTCTTGGTTGGAAATTGTTTCCTGATTCGATTGCACTTGATATGGAGATTCCCCTTTGATTTTTTCTAGTTTTACCTCTTATGTCTCTGGTTCACCTAAATACGAGCTTCCTTGTTCAATATTTTGTCCACGGGCTTCAACAAATGCCAGATTGATGCTTCCAGCTATTCGGTTGAGTATTTGATTATAACATTTGTATGCTCTACTTTTGTGTGTGTAACCAAAAAAAATGCCTTCATCTACCTGAGGGTCAAATTTTCTTTTCTTCTGGCCTTCCCTTTTAATGTATCATTTTCTTCTAAGGATTCAAAAGTGTTTGACATTTTTTGGTCTTCCCCTCCATAGTTCATGTGGCCTTTTATCACAATTTATTCTAAGCAATCCTCTCTTCAAAATCTACATTGTTGTATCAATTTCCTAAACTCAAAATTTGTTGTCCAATTTTGAATCATTCAACATTTTTTTAGCCATTTCTTTTACTATTATGATTTTCCTTTCAATAACTCCATTTTGTTGTGGTGTCCTAGCTGTTGAGAATTGTCTCTTTATTCCATGTTCCTCACAAAAGTGATGAAATACTTTGGATGTAAATTCTCCTCCATTATCTGATGTCATACATTTGATCTTCATATCTATTTCATTTTCAACTATTTCCTTGTATATTTTGAAAGATTCAAGTGCTTCAGACTTTTTCTTCAAAAAGTTGGTTGTTTTCATTCTGGTATAATAATCAATCATTAGCATTAAGTATTGTTAACCATCTAGTCCTTTAGTCTTCATCAGTCTTGTAATTCCCTATATTAATAATAATAGTAAATGAAATAATATTAATATATAAATAAATAAGACAATAAATAATAAATAAAAGGTAATAATAGAAAATAAATAATAAATAAAGAAGAATAGATAATAATATTAATAATAAAATGAAGCTCTAAATAAATATATATATAAATGAACTATAAAAATAGTAAGAATAAGTAAAGTTAGCAAAAAGTAAATATAAATAAAATAAGCTAGAGTTAAATTAAGAAAAATGTTGAGTTAAGTAAAATTTAAGCCAAAGAGAAAAAAGTTGGTATGTTGACACATGGATTCCTTTCCAATCCCCTTCCATTTCTGGAACAGTTTGTTCTATTTAACAGCTGAAAAGGGAGATGAGAAGAATTCATTATTTATAGAGAAGAATGCTAAGAGATAGAGGATTACTCGACAATAGTAGTTGATTGAGGGTTCAGAGGTGACCAAGAGAAATATTAGATGTAGTTGTGCCTACATTTAGGTGGAGAATCATCCTAAAAACATTGTTGTGGTCAATAGGATCCAAGTAGCATTAAATTGCAAAATCACAAGTAAGGTATATCATCGCTACAAGTAAGTCTTCTATGCTCGTGATTTTAAAAAATCTATGATAATTAGTTGAATAATTTGTGTGTTGATTATTAATTGCATAAATTTATTTAATTAGTTGTATATTCGAATTCATAGTCATTACATATGGTATCGGAGAAAGGTTTGAACACTAATGGACCTTTGGGAATTCAGGTTCTCATATTTTATAATTTATTAAAAAAAATTGATAATATATATGAAAATATATCTATCTTATTAATTCCAAATATATATATATATATATATATGAATTTTATCTAGTTAAAAGTAGTGAAAAATTATTACTTAATTTTAGTTATTATGATAAGTATGTTTTTAATAACTAATGATAGTTGTAAATGTATAAATAGAGATTAATTTACAATTTAGGAATCTATGATTAGATGGAAAAAAAAAAAATCATTTATTATTTCATGTAATCATTATTCTAAATATTAATTATTTCATTTTAATCTAATGATTTATGTTAGCTTGTGTAGTTTTATTGATGTTTATAAGGAGATGGATATAATTATAAAGAATGATATTGTTAGTTCATTGTATATTTAGTGTTTATAAGGTGTAATGGGAGTAATATTTAAATTGTGATTTAATTTAAATGTTGTAGGTATATTATATGCTTATTATTTATTAGATTATGTGTTTAGTAGGGAATCATTACTTTATATATTTAAATATTTAGTATATAATCTAATGAATTATTTATGTGGCATATTGATGTTTTTAAGGTGTAATGGGAGGTAATCATAAGATGAAAAGTTTATTAATGTAATTAATTAGAAAACATATAAAAAGCTTATTATTATTAATTGTTTTTAATAAATAATGTAATCTATGAATATTTGAATTAGTGAGGAAATCTTTTAATAAAAAAGATATAACCTATGAAAATGTGAATGTAATTATTATTAGTAGGAATCAGTTGGATCTATGATTTGAATGGTTTGTTAATAAAGGTTTCCATGTATTTCTTATTTCTAAGCCATCATCTCGATTCATGTTATTTTTTCTTTTTTCAATTTCTACAGTTTCCTTAATTTTCCTTTTTAAGTGATGGTCTTCTTTTATTATGAGTTTGGCTTCTTCTATATAGATGTGGTGTGAGGAAGAACTTTAATGTTTTTCTAAGGCGGATTTAGAGGCTCTATCTCTGCAAATGTGGGCAACATGTTATTTGAGTCTGATGTTGAGGGATCTACCAATTTCTCCTATGTATTCTTTTTCGTAAGAGTAGGGGACAATGTATACACCTTTTTGTAAGCTAGGGTTTATAGGGTCTTAGACAGAGTAAGTTAGTTTCCTTATTGTGTTGTGGGGAGTGAAGGCTACATTGATATTATGATTTTAAAAAAAAATGCAATCTTGTTAGTAGTGCCTTTTATGTAAGGAAGGGAGATTTTTAGAGTGCCATAAGAGATAGAGCATCTAGAATATCAGACTCTGAACACCTATATCTTGAACTTGACCATCTATGCAAAGTCTTTGAAAAGAATGGTTACAACAAACACACCATCAACAAAACCATCCACCACACTCTAAAAAGAAAAGAAAATAGGAAAATATCTTCTGACACTCCAAAAATATCCCTTCCTTACATAAAAGGCACTACTAGCAAGATTGAAATTAAAAAAAATCATAATATCAATGTATCCTTCACTCCCCACAACACAATAAGGGAACTAAATAACTCTATCAAAGACCCTATAAACCCTAGCTTACAAAAATGTGTATACATTGTCCCCTGCTGTCATGGAAGAGAATACATACGAGAAACTGGCAGATCCTTCAACATCAGACTCAAAGAACATGTTGTCGACATTTGCAGAGATAAAGCCTCTAAATCTGCCTTAGCAGAACATGCTTGTTCTTCCTCGCACCACATCTATATAGAAGAATCCAAACTCATAATAAAAGAAGAACATCATTTTAAAAGGAAAATTAAGGAAGCTATATAAATTGAAAAAAGAAAAAACAACATGAACTGAGATGATGGCTTAAAAATAAACAAGACCTAGAAACCTTTATTAGCAAACCATTCAAATCATAAATCCAACTAATTCCTACTAATATTAATTACATTTAAATTTTCATAGGTTACATCTTTTTTATTAAAAGATTTCCTCACTAATTTAAATATTCATAAGTTACATTATTTATTAAAAACAATTAATACTCATAAGCATTTTCTATGTTTTCTAATTAATTACATTAATAAACTTTTCATCATATGATTACCTCCCATTACACCTTAAAAACATCAATATGCCACATAAATAATTCATTAGATTATATACTAAATATTTAATATATATAGTAATGATTCCATGTTAAACACATAATCTAATAAATAATAAGCATATACTATACCTACGACATTTAAATTAAATCACAATTTAAGTATTACTCTGAATACACCTTGTAAACACTAAATATACAATGAACTAACAATATCATTCTTTATAATTATATCCATCTCCTCATAAACATCAATAAAGCTACATAAGCTAACATAAATCATTAGATTAAAATGAAATAATTAATATTTACAATAATGATTACATGAAATAATAAATGATTTTTTTTCTATACTTAATATTTCCAAAGCAGAGTCTAATCATAAATTCCTAAATTGTAAATTAATCTCTATTTATACATTTACAACTATCATTAATTATTAAAAAGATACTTATCATTATAACTAAAATTAAGTAATATTTTTTTCACTACTTTTAACTAAAATAAAATTCCTACATAGATTATATATATATTAAATTAATTTTTTTTTATTAATAATGGCTATACACATTTATAGATTAAATTAATCAATAAAATTTTCATATTAATACTTAGCTGACTAAGTTTCTACAAACAGATTATTCACTTAAATACATATAAATCATTAGCTCTTTTACATTACATCTTCGTAAGATATGAAGCGTTCCCTGATGATGGACACTTTGTAGTCTGAAGCATTTGGTTATTAAAACTCTTTAACAAGTCATTCCACACTCTTTCAATTATATTATATAATTTTTGTAACCATATATATATATTATATTATTATTACACACATGATTCATGGAAATAATACATGGTTGTGAGTCAAGCCTATCGTAGTTAATTAGGAAATAGGGTTCATGGTTTTGGCTTTGACATTGGGAATTGTCCCTAGAAACGAAGGGGCATTAATGCGATAACATGACCTCTCTAGAAGGCGTACACACCTTTCAATGCATTGTTAATGTAAACTTGCATAAGAAGTATTTTTGGTGTGTAATGTCTATTCTCGGTCCAGCCTATTAAAATTCATAAGCAACCAACTTTTGAGTCTTCTCAAAAATTTGAAAACAATAGCCTTAATCGTAGTTTCAAGAAGAAGTATGGCTTGCAAGCAAATTTGGGTTCTATCTGCATGCCATTACTTGGATATCATTCAAGTTATCTAGAGAACCATATTGTTCTAACTGTTGTGTTTTGAATCTATTTACAGATCCAATATTTTTGAGGTTCGAAGGTCAATTTTAACTTTTATAACCATAATGGTTAGTGGATTCCTCATGGAGTTTAATGAATAAATTTTTAGCCATTTGAAAATTTGGGGAAGTTGTGTGAATATTTAAATAAAATATTCAGAAGTCATGGAAAATTTTAGGGGCTAATATTCCGAGATGGGCTAATTTTTCATGTTTTTTCAAACAAATGTTTTTTGCTAATTTCCATTTTTCCTAAAAATGGTTCAACAAAATTATATAGGATGAAATTATTTTACCTTAGAAATCCCAAAAAATTATAGAAATTATATAATATCATAAGAAATTTGAACATTCTTAGAGAAATATAACCAAGCATTTTATAGTTTGTGTATTAGGGACTAGTAAGATTCAGCAAGGTTTGTGAATTTTATAATAAATTTCCATGCTTAAAATTTTCCCTATCAGAAACCATTCCTTTTTGCACCTCAGATCTTGTAGTCTCGATTGTCCCATCACATAGCATTAATAGTGTCAAGACATTTTCCTCGGAGATTTTTTTTGAAATATTCCAGATAATGGAGATGCAGAGAATTTATTTTTGAATCAAAAATTATTTTAAAACTAGTTAAAAATAGTAGCTAATTATAAATAATTAAAATTTACATTTCAAATTGTAAACTAGTTGTAGATAACTAAAAGTTATATCTCAAATTGGGAACCAAATGCCTTGGCTTACCATTAAACCACAAGTTACAGTTATGTTATAGCTCCAAATCTCACTCTTGAGGTTTGTGATGTTGCACTTATGTCCTAGGGCAACCCCTCCTTCCAGACCTGGTCCCAAATTTAAAAAATAGTGTTTTATTCCCTATACACGACATTGCCCTGAGCTAAACGCGTGTATACGTGGGTCTGTGTATACCCAACCCGCGTGTATATATAAAAACACTTAAAAAAAATAAATCTCCTTAATTTCAGGCGGAGATCATGGGTTTTACCTGTTGATTACCTGTTAGTGCCCCTGGCCCAACTGTTCCCAACAAATTCCCAACTAAAAAACTACTTTGGGAGAAGTATAAAAAGGCTTCTATGGGAAGGCAAAAGGGAGGAGAGAAGAGAGAGAAAGATTACTATGCTGAGATTTCCCTGAGTAGGTCTGAAGATCCTTGTGCCTCCTACACTTCCCCCATTCTACAGGAAACCCTTGTTTCCTTGTGTGTGTTGATGATTTCATACTACTTATGATATCATGGAGTAAGTCATGGAAGGAGTTTGTTAAAGGCTTGATACTGGACGAATCCGAGAGACGATTCCACTTGGAGCCTGCGAAAGGATGAATTAGGTGAAATTATTCCTTTTTTGTACTTTATTTGTCTATAATAAAAGAAACACATGCCTTTGTTCCTGATATAGATATTCTTCATGTTATGATATTCATATTATGATTCATATGTGAACGATTGTTTAATTGCATAACTAACTACCTTTCCTTATAATATGAAGATGGTTTCTTTATGATGTTTAGTCCATATATTGTTGTACTTTCTTGAATTGATTGTTTTGCAGGTCAAAGGAGAAAAAGAAACTCCAAGAAGGGTTTGGACCCTGGAAGGCTCTTCTCAAACGTAGGACCTTAGGTACGCCCCCTATCGTAGAGTTTTCTTATAGTAGCATTATGACTGTATGGAATGTGTGTTTCTTTGCATAGACAACCTCCAGTCTGATAGGGTATTCACCCAAGACCCTAGGGGAGTTTATCCCACAACAAGTTATAAACTTGAATGACACTTATTTCAATAGATTGAAAGATTACTTTGATATTAAAGATATGATTGAATTTATAAAACAAGGTTCATGTTGATTCATTATGACATACCTAGTTATTAATAATATATAAGTTGTATTAATTTTTAGTTAAGTGAATTAATATGTTATAGCGTGAAAGTCATGGAAACATTTAGGGGTTAATATTGTCAAGTATGCTAATTTTCCTTGCTTTTTTCTTTTTTTCTAAAAATGATCTGCCCAAAATTTAATATAAAATTATTTTACCTTAAAAATCGCCAAAATTATATAGAGACTAAATATAAAAGCATTAGAAGTTTGAATTTTTTTACAAATATATCAACAAACATTTTATAATTTGCATATTAGGGTCTAGTGAGATTCATCAAAGTTTCTAAACTTTAATAAAAATGGCATCTTTAAGTAATATCAATATGGGTTTAATTTTTATAGGCTTTTTGAATTTATATAAAAGTTATTATTTTTAAAATATAATAAAGTTTATATTTGGTCAGTTTATATCTATAATATATCTATATCTATATATATATATATTATTATATATATATTATATATATATATATATTATATATATATATATAAAAAACATGTGTGAAACATCTAAATCATGTTTTATTGTTTAGATTTTACTGATAACCTATGGTACTATGTATGAGGTTATGGTTTCAGTTATTCTTTATGTCATCATGGAAATGTTGAAGTATAATGTTGTGATGATGCTTCATGATGTGATGGTATGTCGTAATAGAACATGGTTCTGATGATAGGTTAATGATTTCATGCATATGTGGTGCTTATTTATTAGTTTTGTTATGATAATGGTGTTGTATATTGACGATGTATATGATATGCATTATGTGGCATATGGACTATTTTCTATGATATTATGATTATAAATAATGCATTGGTTGCATGTTGATATGTGGTGATTGACATGAAATCTAGATATGGGCTGAAAGGGCTGGTTTATTTGATGATCTCATCGGATCCAATAAATGCGAGGGAAAATATGTAACACCATATGGAGTGGGGATAGACTCAATCAACACTAAATATGCTAGTGGCTCCTTTGTCTAGCATAGCTCTTAATGGATAGCTCTTGAAGGGCTATGGGACCATCTTGAGGAGGTCAAGTGCCCGATATTGGATTGGGATATTGATATCTAGAGGGGTGTGAGGAATTCGATGCCTAGGGTTGTGTATCTTAGTGATTGTGGAGGGAGTTGGGCCAAACTTTTGAGATGCTTGGAGTACTATTAGCTGGAGTACTAAGCTGAGTGCCTGCCTTGGGGAAAATGAGGTATGAGCCTTAGGGCTATGGTATAGACTGATGAGGCTTTATACCTTGTTTCGAAAGTTGGGAAAAAGGACTTGAGTTTCCTTGGAATTTCCCTGATGTTATGTAACTTTAAATGCCCAGTGGTATTCTAGTTCAGAAGAAGGTGTAGGGAAAACGTGAGGAAACAAATAAGTAAATAAATGAATAACAAGTTAAATGATTAAACTTAACTTTGGGACAAAGTTCCTTAAAGAGGGGGAGTATGTAATGCCCTATATTTAATAATAAATGAAATATATTATATATAATAATAAAACAATAATAATAAAGGAAAATAATAATAGAAAAATATAATAAAGAAGAAAAATAATAAAATAAATTAATAAAATGATAATAGTAATTGCATCTCTAAATAAATATATATATAAATAAACTTTAAAAAATAGTAAGAATAGGGAAAGTTAACCAAAAGTAAAAAGGAATAAAATAAGCTAGAGTTAAAGTAAGAAAAATGTTGAGTTAAGTAAATTTAAGATAAAAAATTAAAAATTGGCATGTTGAAACACGAATTGTGTGCATGTAGATCCCTTTCCAATCCCCTTTCATATTTGGAACAATTTGTTTTATTTAATGGATGAAAAGGGAGATAAGAATAATTCATTCTTTCAAGAGGATAATGTTGAGAGACAAAAGATTCCCCGATAGTAGTAGTTGATTAAGAGCTTGGGGTGACCAACTGTAGAAAGATTTGGTATAGTTGTGCCTACGTTTGCGTGGAGATTCATCTTGAAAAATTGGTTGAAGTCAGCAGGATCCAAATATCTTTACAACTATGAAATTAGAAGTAAGGTATATAATCACTATAGGTAAGTATTATATGCTCATGGGTTTCAAAAATTCTATGCTAATTAGTTGAATAGTTTGTGTGTTGATTATTAATTGCATTAATTGGTTTAATTAGTTGTATGTTTGAATTTTGGGTCGTTACAGGTCCACATAGCTTAATGTATACTAGTTCTAATGGTTTTGACGTGGAATATTCCTTGGTCTTAAATCCAACTCTTGTTTATTTTCCATGCCTGCAATGTTTATACGTAGTGCCAGTTGGTTTCAAAATTTATGAAAATTCTCTCACAAACTCCTTTTTAATTATTCTGACATGGTTTTCAAAGTTTATATGTCCCATCCATTTGTGCTAGAGCCAAATTTCATCTTATTTTACCAAGAAACATCCTTTGTTAACAATCTCATCTAAAGTGTATATGTCATTTGGTGTCCTAGTTGCAGTAGCCACTAGATTGTTGGATTTTTCTTTCCTTATTTAAAATATTTTTGAGTCAAAGAGCAACTTCTATTCTAGATTACCCATTCGACTTACACTTATCAGACTATGACTCATATTTTCAATGAGAGTCACATCTTTTTTTATAGAATATTTTCCTCCAACCATGATTGTGCCTGCTCCTATAACATTTGCAGATCTATCATTTCGAAAATATATTGTTCCATCCTTTCCTTCTTTGAGAGATATGGTGTTTTTTCTATCTTTGGTCATATGTGTTGAGAAACCACTATGAACGTACCATACATTCTTCTTTCTTTGATATTTTAAGGCAAGTACACAACTCTCAGTTTTGTTCTTCCACACCTTTGGAGGAGCATATTGATATTGTTGTGATTCCCTTAGGGGAGTGGTTAACCTGCAAGCTTTAGCGAAATTTCCAAAGTTGTTTCATTTATGACATTCTACTTCATTGCTTAAATATCCAAACCTATTATATTTTTGTCTATAATCCTCTCAAGTATTTTTGGGATAATATTTCTTGAATGACCTTCCAAAATTGCTTCTATTCTTATCATAGGCCTAGAAATTTACAACGTTATGTCCAAAATTTCCGCAAGAATAAGAAGCACCAAGAAATATGTTTTGATACCTGAGAGGGGGAGACCTTATTCAAGGATTTTGTTTTCCAAGAACCTTCTTATTGATTTTTTTGTCTCTTGAACCTTCTATTCTACTAGAATCGTCCTTCCTTCTTGAAAGATCCTTTAGCAGTTTCTACAAAAGTTTTTTGTCCATCTCCTTTTTCTATCATGGAGGAGCTTGAGCCTTTTATGAATGTTTGCTTATAGCCCACTCCAGTCTTGTCACTATATGGTCCTTTACTATTGATGAGGTCATCCAATTCTCTCGAGTTGTTTGCAAATTTATATTGGACATTTCTTATTTGTGCTTCCTTTTGTAGAGAGACTATCTTTGCTTCTAGATATTCCCTTTCTTTGTTTCTTTCTTCCAATACTCTTCTGAGTGAATCTTCAATTTTTATGACTTCTTCCAACTGCGCCTTAAGGTCGATGTTGTTTTCATTTGATTCTTCATTCTTCTTATGGAGGCTTTTGGCATGTTATTTTACTTCCTTTAATTCAACTTCTAGAGATTTGACATTTCCTTTTTCAACCTTGAGTTCCTTTATAACTCTAACCATCTCGTTTTGAAATTTGATGTCGACCATATCTTACTCAACCTTTTTTTCTTCTTCAGGAACTTGCTTCCTATTGTCCCTAACGATGAATAGGACCCTTCCTATGTCATTGTCTTCTTTACTATCACTCTCTTCCTCAGATGAGGAGCTATCTTCTTTAGAGATTTTTTTTTTTTCAAAAAGTGTTTCCTTTTACCTTTCTTATTGAATCTTCTTTATTTTCCTTTCCTTTCTTGGGTGCTTCCCCTTTTTCAGATTTCTTATGAGGATACTTAGAAACACAATGGCTAATATTACCACAATTGGAACTTATTAAAGGAAGCTTACCCTTGAGTTTACATATTCTTGTTTTCAATTTTATCACAAAATTTTCAACTTCTTCATCTGAGTATTTGTAATTGCAACAACTGGAGCTTGGATTTGATTCCCATTTGCTTTTCCTCATTTTCTTGGATGCTATTCAAGTTGCTTCTTGTTTGAATGAAATCTCTTATTATTTTCTCATTTCATAATTTGTAAGTATTCCATACAATTGGCCCATGTTGTGTCTTTCTAAATCATCTCTTTCTTCTATCACAGAGACTTTAGCATATGTCCTCTTTGGAAGTAATCTTAATACATTTCGGAAAACTACCTTGTTGTATCTTTGAGATAATAATGGTCAACTATTATGCTAGACCATATAAGACAATTGTTTTGGGGTTTTTTTTTTAATTTGGGAGACCAATGGATGAAATAGATATAGAATTGATGTGCCTAACCTCTTGAATAATATCAATATCTCAATAGAGGGCTGCTATAAATATTTACACAGTGAAATAGCTTTTATGATGATGAGTAGAAATAGAAAAGTAATATGAATGCCATAGTTTTCAAATTGAAAACTAAATAATCATAAGTTTGAAAACCTTTAAACTATGTTTAAAAGGTTTGAGAAAATACACATGATCTTACAAAAGATATTGATGATTTATGGATGTTGAGGGAGTTAATTAAACAAATAGTCCATTAATTCATTCTCTTTATAGATTATCACTTCAAAAGCTTATAAGAATAGATTGAAATACAATTATTCCTACCTAGTTACCTCTACAAGACACAAGTATATGAAGAAAAAACATAATGAATGACACTGGAAACACTTACAGGAAACACAAACTGTGTAAAACAAAATTCAGAATACTTTTCTTCGTATTAATGATCTAGAAATATTAATTACATCAAATATCTAGAAATGCTTCTTCAAGGGTGCAACCATTAATAACTTGTGAAGAGAGTTATTTATACAATAGTGGGATGAAAAATATCCTGAATTGTTATTACAAAAATAGATTATTTACACAATCAAAAATAAAATTGTCTAATGATCTGGCACTATTTTGGTGTTGTGCTGTTTGATGACTATTACTGAAAAAGTTGAAAAGTGGTTGAAGTTGGCTGACTGTTCCCTCAAAAACTGAATGTTGTTCAACTATCCTTAATCAAGTGAATTTGTTAATTCTTCGCAGCGTTTATTATTTGCGATAGAAATCTTTGTTACACTCCTATAGATTTGTGTAGGGAAGGAGTCATGGAAATGTTTTGAAAGTAATCTAAGGTCAAATTGTGTTGTAGAGGTTCAGGGTAGCGCCAAAAGGGTTTGATAGGTTTTACTATGAAACGAGACAAAAGGAATGAAAACGAGGGTTTTTAGGGTTTTAACGGGCAATGTTTTAAATTTGGCATAGATATTCGTATTATGAATAGTATGTGGTCTTGTATTATGCAAGGAGGTAGCTTCCCAAGCCATCGCATCACTTATAAGGCAAAGGCAGTATTGAAGAGGGGTCACCCGATCTACTCCAGCACTTGATACGTAGCATTTGGTGTTCAGAGGAAAACCGCTTTATTCGACCAGTAACGATCAGTCATTGGGTGCAACCAATATGGCTGTGGACCATCGGATGAGGGGGATGGTGATCTAATGGTAGTTGGGTGAGGGAGGTGTGTGGGTGATAAAAGCTTGGGCTTTGGGGGGGGCCAGAGCTTTAATCCTTGGCGGATTGGGATTTATTAATAGGTTAATGACGGGTTAAAATGATCGAGCGGGGCTTAATGATAGGGTTTAATTCTTCGGGTAAAGGTTGGGCATTGGGTGAGCCCGATATGGTTGTGCATCATCAGATTTGGGCACAGATGATCAGACGATAGTTGGGTGGAAGACTAGCGTGGAGGAAATGGACAGAGGTTTAGGGGGTCAACTATAGTTTATATTTAAGCTAAGGGTTGGGATATTTATTTAGGGGATTTAATTAATATAGGGTAAAAGGCATTGTGGGAGCTATATAATTAAATTAGAAATTAATATGAAATTGGCGGAGTGAATATACCCTTAAGTATAAATGTCAATGTAATATTTGTGAAGTTTATTTACATACACTTAATACTTAGGATAAGATGTCTTTTGTGGGCTTTTTGAGTGAAATAAGATTTACATGGGGGTTTTCACTTTTCCTAGGCAAATGAAGTTTATCCTTAGAAAAAGGGGTTTTATTAGGGAAATGAAGGGGGAATGAATTTTATGAAAGGGATTCTAGCACTTGATGTCCATAAGTCATTAAGCCGAGGGTCCAGTCCCACCAAAACTCAGAGAAATGCTCTGAGCCTCTTTGACTTAAAGGATTTAAAGTACTAGAACATACCTGTGGATAGGAAATCTAAGTAAGGGGAAAATGAATGAGGGGGAGTTAATCACATTAACTTGTAAATCTTTGCTTTTTCCTTCCATAATTGATCATACATATTAGCACATGTGTCTAAGCATGATGAATGTGTTTTTATCTATTCAACTTTATACTTCAACAACCTTTCTTCTACTTACCCATTTGTTACCCTAACATGTTTTCTTCATTTCTTTGGGTGCATTTAGGCTAGCAAAACCTTATCTTTATCTTTTCTTTTATAAAACAAACTATCTATTTCTACCCTTATATCATCTAAGCACTCAAATTAAGCTTATGAGCTCCTTTTTTTCTCTACCTATATATTGATCTACCAAGATTAAATTGTTTGGTCAGATTTTATTCTCTAACTAAAAACATAAAATTCAAAGCATGAAATAACCAAGATTAAACAACGTGATTAGCATGTATTGTGGCATGAATAAAAAGTTGCACAAAATGATTATTATGCATAACAGTAAATAGTAGTAGCATTTAGACTTGCACACTTTCATGGTATATTTTTCTTTTCGGTCTATCCTAACATTTTATTTTGCCTTCATTTTTTAGGGCATCTACCCTAACATTTTCGTTGATATGGACATATTTATCAAAATATTTTCCTAATATTTTTTATTCAATATTCCTTTTGTCCACATCATATCTTAACATTTTGTAAATATATTTCCATTTTTTGTCTAATTTATTCTAACTTATCAAAACGAAAAAATGCTACAACATACCTTACTATCCATTAGTTCTCCCAATGTATCTATAACATTCACTATTTCATAAACATGAAGAAATTAAGCTACCGTGTTTTCCTCTTCGTTCATTTTTAGCTCCTCAAATTGACCTCAGGGAGTCTATAGCTTGGCCTCCTTTACCTTCTTGTCTCCTTCATATATATATTTTGAATTTTGTCCCAAAATTCTTTCACTACTTTGTTGTGCATCACCTTGAGATATACATAATCTGATACACCATTTAGGAGGGAATGTGTTGGCTTGTTGGGGCCTGACCTAGGTTTGGAGTTCATTAACCAAACAAATCCCTCTACTACTGCCCCTTTCGGTAGCAGTCCATGGAGCGTGGGCTGAGGTCTCACCCCAAGTAGTATGGGAGGGTGCCAGAACCAGGTTTTTGCACCCTTGAGATGTTTGAGAAGTATGATTGGTTCTCTATCCATTACTTCATGCAGGTTTCTTCGTGCACTTCCTATTCCTCATGGCCTGATACACTGCTTTCGCGTAGCCATAACCAAGGGCTATGCTGTGCTCTACGCTATTTCCCGAGATCTTACTTATATTCCAGTGTTAATTAATTACCTTCGCCTACTTGAATGTCTTAAGTTATAATTAGAAATACAAAACATTCATACACGATCACGCAGTAAATAAACAACATACTTGTAAATTATATCCAATCATGTATTAAACGAGGAAAATATACAGAGAATTATAGCAAAACTTCTCTTTATTTATTCTCCCAATGGTTTCAGACTCGAGATTCCCTACGCACTCAGCTACAGGGGTTCGCGCACTCAGCTGCGGACTTCTAGGCCTCTTCGCACTCAGCTGCAGAGCCTTCTCCTACTCTATGAGCCACAAACACAATTTACACTCTTACTCAATCCCTTAGACTTCTCATGCTTCTCTTCTATTCCTCTATTAGTTATCTTCTACACTTAGAGCCTCGCTCTATTTATACAATCCCATGGTCCACGGACCATGGGTAGGTCTATCTAGCTGACACTGCATTACAAAAACTAGGGTGGAAAACCATGTGACTCTATTATACTTTCATGCCCTGCGCCTACAATTCGCAGAGCTTTTACAAAAATATTATGTCAAAACATAGGCTTTAATCCTCAAAACATGCCTTGGGGGGATTCCATGCCCAACAAGTCCCCAACACAAACATCATGACTCGCCCTCGAGTCACTCCGTCGGTGCAAAGATCTTTGTGCGGAGTCCCTCCAACTGTTCTCGAACTGCGGCAAGGTCAGTAGCACATTGAGCTCCTATCTACTAGATTTGATGCATGAATACGCACCTTTTATTGTTATAGTCAGCATCATGCACTTTTCCATCTGTAATGGTTACCCTAGTCAATACGCTTAGCAATGTGCTGTCCAAGCCAAGACATCGAATTGATCAACCCGTCATCGCAATCATACACATCTTGCTTTATCACCATGATATTTTTGCTGAGAAAATATTTCCTTATCTCATCCTCCAGCTTCTTGACTTCCACGTCCACTAGATTACTTTTCATTCTTAATCGTACCCTTTCTTCTTCAAGTTCTTGGAGTCTAACATTTCCTAGTGGGATTTCAGCTTCCCAGGTTCTGCGAACCATCGTATCTATCAGTGCTATCATGCATGGTCTAAGTTGTCCAAGTACTATAGGACTTACTATGGTTGCTTCATAATCTAGCCTTGACAGTGCTTGCATGGTCAATTTTTTGCACGTGGTCCTATAAGCCCAGAGAACTGCTACTATGCATAGGTCCGAGGAAGTTTGGTTCACATTGTGGACCTTGTTTAGTGCTTTGCGTACTTTGTTACAAGCTTCTATATGGATATTCTTCTACACACTTGGTCTTTCCATACTTTGGGGTCCTAACCAGAGGGATTGTTCATGCCATTGCCTTACCCATAGTTGCTTACTCATCGTGTCTCCTACTGCGAGGACGGTGTGCATTCATATAAGTTTCACACCGTATGCTTATATCCACCTAGATAGGTGGGTGCACAATTCGGTTTGTTCGACAACTTTGTTTGTTAATCACATCGGAGGTTTCCCAAACCACATGTGCATCATCCTTTTGCATTTGCGCCAGTCATCAAAACTTCGCTGGTACCTACCCCACCATCTTGCGAGCGTAGCTCGCAGTACCCACTTCAAAGCATCGAAGCATTGTTGTTCTGACACTTCTTGTTCAAATTTGTTCAGGAAGTCATCTACTTCACTTAACTTATCATACATAGGCAGATCCAAAGTTGGATAGGAGACCATTGCAGCACATGCCTGCCCATGCGCTCCCATGTCTGCTTTGGTAGGACGTTCGCGTCCGATCCTAGATCTAGAATCACTTGGTCCATCTCATATTCTCCAATCTATGTGGTCAATCTCATTTCCCTTCTTGTTCACGCCATGTGCTTCCCGCATTTTCGAACTACGTGTGGTTCTCTTGGCACGGTCACAACACATCTAGTTATGAGTTCTTGCGGCCTCTTTACAGTCTTGCTGTCATGCAGTAGCTTCATGCATGTCCCCAAGAACATAGTGAGCATCGGTGGGTCCATTTCCAGCTCCAATATGTCTTTACTTCCTAAATTAGAGGCATCAGCAAAGCTCCTCTTAGCTTCCATGGAGGTCTCCTTAGCGTGCTCCAAACCAAATTTTGGTTCCTTCGTTGGAGCCTTGCGAACCTAGGTGCTTTCTTCAGGTTTCTTTCCTTTGTCATCCCTGTTGTAATACCACTACAGTGCATGATATTTATGTTAGGGACTTCCTCGCGTGGTTCAGACCTCATCATTTGTAGGTTCTGAGTCGAGGGAGGCTGGAGTACTCCATTATTGCACATCCTCACTATCAGTGTGGGACAATCCTCCTTCTCATGGTCAAACAACGTACAATACAAGCATGATGGTTGCGTTGGATTTGTACAATCATGGGCATAATGCCCTAGCCCTCTACAATTGTAACATATCAATTTTCTGTGACCTCTTCCTAGTACCCCTCCACCTCGGCCTCGTCCGTGCCCTTGAAATCCAGTTCGCACCATCCCTGCATTCTGGTTAAGGGGCCATGTTCTAGCCTAAGCTCTGTAGGTAGAAGTTTGATCCATCATCAGCTCATAACTTCTACAGGTGTGCTCATCATGGCCTACTAATCTATAGAAATTACAGAACAACTGTTGTGAATTTTGCATACACTTCTGAAATAAATGGTAGTTATTCATAGAATGATTTCCTCTAATCTGACAAATCATGCACCATAATGCAGGTGCTACACTTGGTCCTACTTGTGCCTTCGATCTTAGTGGCATTGGCCCTCCTCCCACAAGGTAATTCGCAAACACCGAGCAATGATCCTTGTCATGCCCCTAGCCCTTACATTTTACGCACCATACCTCATCACGCATCTTTGGGGATGCTATCCTGTCTTGTTCCAAACTCTGCATCTCCAGACACAAGTTTTTCAACTGCACGTTGTGTATCTATAAAAAGGGTCTCTTTCACCTCTAGTTACCTCACATTAATATGTCAATCCGAGAACATTTTGCTATTTCAAAGAGTGTCTCACTCTGAGGCTATCATTTGCCAGAGTAATGCTAGTAGCACAGTGTTTGAAAATACAAGAGTAAATGGATTCTTGTTTACAGCTTAACTACTTCAAAAGACTAAATCACAAATTCAGAACATTAAGCAATTTATCAGTCAAGGGTTCAGTAGCAATAACCCATCCCTTTGGAAACTGTTGGAAAAGGAAATTAGAGAACAGATTAGGGGTTTGGGAGCCGGACAGTAGATGTCAATGCTCACTACAGCCTGAGATCATTCTTCACACCAATAACAAGAAATGAAACGATAGATAAGAAATGGAACGATAAAGAAATTGAACAGCAATGAAATGGAACAACAATTCGGAAATAGAACAACAGTCAAGAAATAGAACAACAACTAAGTCTAACAAGCCATAAGTCTATCAAATCAATTGCATTAATCATAACCAAACGTCAATCCTTCACTCTTAAATATGTACACACAAACGAAAAAGCACTGATTACTGATACATTATGGAACAACCCTGAAAACCATATAGACACAACATACTCAAATAGTAATCTGATTCAATTATCACCTAGGTTAGAAAGAATATGATTGAATTTCAGGATGAAACAACAGTATTCAAGAATCCAATAATCACAGAGAACAGAGCTTCCAAGATGAATTCTATAATGTTAAGGAACAAGCGCATATCACAAAAGCTCTGTAATGGAACAACAACAGTATTGTTAGATTTTAGGCTACTGTGGTAGTTATTTGTAGCATGTTCCGGATTTTCCACTTTTTTTTGTTTCTTCTGTCGATGTTTCAAACCCCAAAGGGGGTCCATCATCAAGACAAATAAGATGGACCCCCTTTGGGGTTTGAAACGTCGACAGAAGATCTTATTTTTCCTGATGATGGACCCCCTTTGGGGTTTGAAACGTCGACATAAGATCTTATTTGTCCTGATGATGGACCCCCATTGGGGTTTGAAACATCGATAGAAGATCTTATTTGTCCTGATGATGGACCCCCTTTGGGGTTTGAAACATCTACAGAAGATCTTATTTGTCCTGATGATGGACCCCCTTTGGGGTTTGAAACGTCGACAGAAGATCTTATTTGTCCTGATGATAGACCCCCTTTGGGGTTTGAAACATCGACATAAGATCTTATTTGTCCTGATGATGGACCCCCTTTGGGGTTTGAAACGTCGACAGAAGATCTTATTTGTCCTGATGATGGACCCCCTCTGGGGTTTGAAACGTTGACAGAAGATCTTATTTGTCCTGATGATGGACCCCCTTTGGGGTTTGAAACGTCGACAAAAGATCTTATTTGTCTTGATGATGGACCCCCTTTGGGGTTTGAAACGTCGACAGAAGATCTTATTTGTCCTGATGATGGACCCCCTTTGGGGTTTGAAACATCGATAGAAGATCTTATTTGTCCTGATGATGGACCCCCTTTGGGGTTTGAAACGTCGACGGAAGATCTTATTTGTCCTAATGATGGACCCCCTTTGGGGTTTGAAACGTCGACAGAAGATCTTATTTGTCCTGACGATGGACCCCCTTTGGGGTTTGAAACATCAACAGAAGATCTTATTTGTCCTGATGATGCACCCCCTTTGGGGTTTGAAATGTCGACAGAAGATCTTATTTGTCCTGATGATGGACCCTGTTTGGGGTTTGAAACGTCGACAGAAGATCTTATCTGTCCTGATGATGGACCCCCTTTGGGGTTTGAAACGTCGACAGAAGATCTTATCTATCCTGATAATGGACCCCCTTTGGGATTTGAAACGTCGATAGAAGATCTTATCTGTCTTGATGATGGACCCCCTTTGGGGTTTGAAATGTCGACAGAAGATCTTATCTGTCTTGATGATGGACCCCCTTTGGGGTTTGAAATGTCGATAGAATATCTTATTTGTCCTGATGATGGACCCCCTTTGGGGTTTGAAACGTCGACAGAAGATCTTATCTGTCCTGATGATGGACACCCTTTGGGGTTTGAAACGTCGACAGAAGATCTTATTTGTCCTGATGATGGACCCCCTTTGGGGTTTGAAACATCGACAGAAGATCTTATTTGTCCTGATGATGGACCACCTTTGGGGTTTGAAACGTCGACAGAAGATCTTATTTGTGCTGATGATGGACCCCCTTTGGGGTTTGAAATGTCGACAGAAGATCTTATTTGTCCTGATGATGGACCCCCTTTGGGGTTTGAAACGTCGACAGAAGAAACAAAAAACCTATATTATTTGTCCTAAGGATGGACACCCTTTGGGGTTTGAAACATCAACAGAAGAAACAAAAAACCCATCTTATTTGTCCTGATGGTGGACCCCCTTTGGGGTTTGAAACGTCGATAGAAGAAACAAAAAACCTATCTTATTTGTCCTGATGTTGGACCCCCTTCGGGGTTTGAAACGTCGATAGAAGAAACAAAAAGCCTATCTTATTTGTCCTGATGATGGACCCCCTTTGGGGTTTGAAACATCAACAGAAGAAACAAAAAGCCTATCTTATTTGTCCTAATGATGGACCCCCTTTGGGGTTTGAAATATCGACAGAAGAAACAAAAAATCTATCTTATTTGTCCTGATGATGGACCCCCTTTGGGGTTTGAAACGTCGACAGAAGAAACAAAAAACTTATCTTATTTGTCCTGATGATATACCCCCTTTGGGGTTTGAAATGTCGACAGAAGAAACAAGAAACCTATCTTATTTGTCCTGATGATGGACCCCCTTTTGAGTTTGAAACGTCGACAAAAGAAACAAGAAACCTATCTTATTTGTCCTGATGATGGACCCCCTTTGGGGTTTGAAACGTCGACAGAAGAAACAAAAAACCTATCTTATTTTTCCTGATGATGGACCCCCTTTGGGGTTTGAAACGTCGACAGAAGAAACAAAAAACCTATCTTATTTGTCTTGATGATGGACCCCCTTTGGGGTTTGAAACGTCGACAGAAGAAACAAAAAACCTATCTTATTTGTCCTGATGATGGACCCCCTTTGGGGTTTGAAACGTCGACAGAAGAAACAAAAAAACTATCTTCTTTGTGCTGATGATGGACCCCCTTCGGGGTTTGAAACATCGACAGAAGAAACAAAAAACCTACCTTATTTGTCCTGATGATGGACCCCCTTTGGGGTTTGAAACATCGACAGAAGAAACAAAAGACCTATCTTATTTGTCCCGATGATGGACCCCCTTTGGGGTTTGAAACATCGACAGAAGAAACAAGAAACCTATCTTATTTGTCCCGATGATGGACCCCCTTTGGGGTTTGAAATGTCGACAGAAGAAACAAAAGACCTATCTTATTTGTCCCGGTGATGGACCCCCTTTGGGGTTTGAAACGTCGATAGAAGAAACAAAAAACCTATCTTATTTGTCTTGATGATGGACCCCCTTCAGGGTTTGAAACGTCGACAGAAGAAACAAAAATCCTATCTTATTTGTCTTGATGATGGACCCCCTTTGGGGTTTGAAACGTCGACAGAAGAAACAAAAAACCTATCTTATTTGTCCTGATGATGGACCCCCTTTGGGGTTTGAAATGTCGATAGAAGAAACAAAAAACCTATCTTATTTTACCTGATGATGGACCCCCTTTGGGGTTTGAAATGTCAACAGAAGAAACAAAAAAACCTATCTTATTTGTCCTGATGATGGACCCCCTTTGGGGTTTGAAACGTCGACAGAAGAAACAAAAAAAGTCCTGATAATGGACCCCCTTTGGGGTTTGAAACGTCGACAGAAGAAACAAAAAAACCTATCTTATTTGTCCTGATGATGGACCCCCTTTGGGGTTTGAAACGTCGACAGAAGAAACAAAAAACCTAGCTTATTTGTCCTGATGATGGACCCCCTTTGGGGTTCGAAACGTCGACAGAAGAAACAAAAAACCTATCTTATTTGTCCTGATGATGGACCCCCTTTGGGGTTTGAAACGTCGACAGAAGAAACAAAAAACCTATCTTATTTGTCCTGATGATGGACCCCCTTTGGGGTTTGAAACATCGACAGAAGAAACAAAAAACCTATCTTATTTGTCCTGATGATGGACCCCCTTTGGGGTTTGAAACGTCGATAGAAGAAACAAAAAACCTATCTTATTTGCCCTGATGATGGACCCCCTTTCGGGTTTGAAACATCAACAGAGGAAACAAAAAACCTATCTTATTTGTCCTGATGATGGACCCCCTTTGGGGTTTGAAATGTCGACAGAAGAAACAAATAACCTATCTTGTTTGTCCTGATGATGGACCCCCTTTGGGGTTTGAAACATCGACAAAAGAAACAAAAAACCTATCTTGTTTGTCGTGATGATGGACCCCCTTTGGGGTTTGAAACGTCGACAGAAGAAACAAAAAACCTATCTTATTTGTCCTGATGATGGACCCCCTTTGGGGTTTGAAACGTCGACAGAAGAAATAAAAAACCTATCTTATTTGTCCTAATGATGGACCCCCTTTGGGGTTTGAAACGTCAACAGAAGAAACAAAAAACCTATCTTGTTTGTCCTGATGATGGACCCCCTTTGGGGTTTGAAACGTCGACAGAAGAAAAGAAAAACCTATCTTGTTTGTCCTGATGATGGACTCCCTTTGGGGTTTGAAACGTCGACAGAAGAAACAAAAAACCTATCTTGTTTGTCCTGATGATGGACCCCCTTCAAGGTTTGAAACGTTGACAGAAGAAACAAAAAACCTATCTTATTTGTCCTGATGATGGACCCCCTTTGTGGTTTGAAATGTCGACAGAAGAAACAAAAAACCTATATTATTTGTCCTGATGATGGACCCCCTTTTGGGGTTTGAAATGTCAACAGAAGAAACAAAAAACCTATCTTATTTGTCCTGATGATGGACCCCCTTTGGGGTTTGAAACGTCAACAGAAGAAACAAAAAACCTATCTTATTTGTCTTGATGAGGACCCCCTTTGGGGTTTGAAACGTCGACAGAAGAAACAAAAAACCTATCTTATTTGTCTTGATGATGGACCCCCTTTGGGGTTTGAAATGTCGACAGAAGAAACAAAAAACCTATCTTATTTGTCCTGATGATGGACCCCCTTTGGGGTTTGAAACGTCGACAGAAGAAACAAAAAACCTATCTTATTTGTCTTGATGATGGACCCCCTTTGGGGTTTGAAATGTCGACAGAAGAAACAAAAAACCTATCTTATTTGTCCTGATGATGGACCCCCTTTGGGGTTTGAAACGTCGACAGAAGAAACAAAAAACCTATCTTATTTGTCCTGATGATGGAGCCCCTTTGGGGTTTGAAACGTCGACAGAAGATACAAAAAACCTATCTTATTTGTCCTGATGATGGAGCCCCTTTGGGGTTTGAAACGTCGACAAAAGAAACAAAAAACCTATCTTATTTGTCCTGATGATGGACCCCCTTTGGGGTTTGAAACTTCGACAGAAGAAACAAAAAACCTATCGTAGTTGTCATGATGATGGACCCCCTTTGGGGTTTGAAACCTCGACAGAAGAAACAAAAAACTATCTTATTTGTCCTGATGATGGACCCCATTTTGGGGTTTGAAACGTCGACAGAAGAAACAAAAAACTGTGAAACTATCTTATTTGTCCTGATGATGGACCCCCTTTGTGGTTTGAAACGTCGACAGAAGAAACAAAAAACTGTGGAAAATCCGGAACATGCTGCAAACAACAATATTCTATAGAAACTAACCATTTTATATCAACACCTAAAAGAATAGTAAAATGATGCAGTGTCAATACAATACTTTTGTCTTCAGAAACCTTAATTGATTAAACACAATAGAGCATGTGATGTAAACTTTATAAAACACATCAGATTACCTTATCACATTGATAAGTAAACCACACAAAAACCACGCGTAATGGTACAAGAGCAAGTGTCCTCCAGGGCCGAGCCCTTAGCCTCCAGGGGTACAATGCTTGAAATTATTCCAGACTCAAAGATGAAAGAGTAACCAAGTTTGTATTAATGCATCAAGTAAAATTACAGTAGAGCAGTTCTTAACAAGACACGATGATCAAAGTTTTGATCTTTTAAAAGAAATTACATAAAGGCATCACAACATCCTCTTAATTAACAGTGCTGCCCCTTATATAAGGGTGACGACAGAGATATCTAAATGCAAAAATAGATAAAACAATGATCCCTCAGGATCAAGGATCCTGAGGGATTCACATAAGCATTAACCCTCAGTCATTTCTTCTCTTTTCTGCGTCGAGCTGATATCTCCGCTTCCTTTCCCGGGTAGATTCGTTTTGATCTGGTTTGCATAAGGTCTCCTGTCGAAGGGACAACAGTTAACCCGTCTTTGTCTTTTCTTTTAGAATGGAAACTTTTCTTTTTTTCTCCCTCCTGCACAAGGAAACGACAATTGTCAGCGTTCTCGTCTTGCATATTAATCTCACATGTTTTATTACAATTCTTTATCGTTTTCTAAGTTCATGATGCAAAAAGGCTTGTAATTTCTAATGAAAAGATACTGAAATAACCATCAAAACATACCTTTTTTAGTACTCCACACACCCCACTACTTGCCCTTTTTCATGGCCTCATGAAAACATTGTAGTTGACATGTAAGGCAGTGAGTGAGTAGGCTGGAGATGGAATCTCATGTGAAGGCCTACAACCATGATGCGTAACTAGGTAGTCAAAGAAATGGTCTGTATGACCCTCAGGCATCTCATACGGGGCTTGGTATCCGGGTGCAAGATGCTAAATAATTGGACTTAGGAACCTATATCTTAACTAGGATGGCCCTGTCCTCAAAACAATTTTGCCATAGAGGGGCAAGCGGTTGGAAACTAGCTTAAAATTCTCATACTTAAATGGTTCTCTGAGCTGGATATTCGGATTAGATATTCGATATCGGAATTTAGCTGCATCAATGGTAGGGTCTTTGATAGAGGAAATGTATTCTAATCCCTACCAAATGATTACCTCATGCATGGGTCCTAATGCTTCAATCACTCCTGGAGTCTTCATGAGGTTTCTATGTTTCCTCCATAATTGTACTGGATCCCTAGGCTCAGCTCTTATCCATAAATCTAATCCGTTTTCTTGTCTTTGAAAAGCATTATAGGATTTGAGCCATTTAATTTGATTAACTGCAAATGAAATAAATGCCTGTAATTGAATGTCCCCAACAAAAGGGCTAGGGCTCAGCTCAATCTCCCATTCTAGTACAAGGTTATGTAAATAAAACTCACACAGTAGTCTATGAACTTTTACCCCGTAGTGCTTACAGCAGTTTCTGAAATCATTTATAGTGTTAATTTGTATGGGAGCACCTGCTTTAACAACATTTATTTTCAATTGCAAATATCTTTCCATTAAAAACAAGGCATAGTTCTTAGCAGGGGCTCTACATGCTAGGATGTCATTGTATCAAGAACACAAGGTATCCATCTATTCGATAACTACATCTAACCTACAAGTTACGTTTGCGACTTTCTCTTGTTCCTTTCACCACCCTTCAAAGGCCTAGCTTTCATATAGATTGATGTTCCTTAGCTACTTTTGTAGCTCTTCATATTTTTCTCGAGGGACCATTTGCTCTCTAAGTTTTTCTGCTTCTTGTTGAGCTTGCTTCAAACCCTTTTGTAGGGTTACTATTTTTGGATCCCTTTTCCATGCAGCAGTGGAGGCCGGGAGCTTTACCTGAACTTTTCTATTGCGTTGCCTTGAGTTCAAAACCGTTATTACTCCCAAAAGTGGTGCCTCCATCTGAATTTCCTTATCATGGGTCAACATTTCATCCATTTCTATTTTAACACAAACATCAATCCATTGCTGTTCCTTTTCGATTGGAACAACATTTTGTTTCTCAGCATCTTTTGGAACAGTAGCTTGGCTTTCGACAGGGTTTTGAACAGCAGGATGGATTCTGGTCCTCCACCCCTTGCCCTTGAGGGGTTTTGCTAGAGTGGTCACATTTTTCCTTCCTGAAGTCCCTTTTACCCTTTTCCTTGCCTTTAGAATCCTAATCTGCTGGTGGAGCTGGACTATTATGTTCAATAATCTTTGTTGTTCCTTTCACAATTCCCTTGTTTCCGCCATTTCCTTAGAAGGAACAGCAGGTTGTTAATGTGGTCTGGACTGTGGCTAGTTTCTTGATTTTCTTCATGGGGTGTTTCCTCACTATTCTGATCTGGCTGTTCCGGGGCAAGAACCCTAATTGGTTCTGTTATTTCTTGGGCGACTTCTTTTTCTGCCCCTATTTCCTCCGGACTTTCTTTTGGTGCCTTCTGGTTAGGAACGGATCGTTCCTGTTCAGCATTTTCAAACATCTTCTCATCATGAACAGGCAGATTTTCTTCATCTGCCTCCTTTACATGTGATTCCTCGGGTGCATTTTTCTCCTGGGGTTTCTCTCCGGCATGGAGGTCTGATGGACTGGAAGGTTGGCCATATTTTCCCATATTGGCCAAAACTTTGACCAATTCATCTTCACCTAATGGGTCCTGTAATGGGCTGCCTTCCTGCTGTTCCATTTCCTCCTCCTGCTTAGACTGCTTAGCTTCTTCTTCTTTGTCCCCTTCTTCCTCAGATTGCTCGTCTTCTTCTTCTTCTTCTCCTTCTTCTGCAGATTGCTCTGCCTCCTCTTCTTTTTCTTCTGCAGATTGCTCTGCCTCTTCTTCCTGCATTTCTGTCTCATTGTCTTCCTTTCTTGGCTATGGGGGTTGCTCATATTCTATTTCTATTGGTTGGCTGGTGCTTTCTTGGGGCTTCTCCATCCCACCTCGTAGCCATGCTAGCCGGATCAATTTCCTACGCTTTTCTGGTTGCTCGGGTGTGTTGGTGACATGTTTCCGCTTTGCTGATTTCTTGTGTTTTTTTGGACGCTCGGGTGTGTTGGTGACATGTTTCCATTTTTTCTGGACGTTCAGGTGTGCTGGTGACATGTTTCCATTTTGGGGATGGTGTCGCCAATCCCCCATTTATAATGGCAATTAGCTCTTCCCAGCTGCTCTGCTGCTGGGTGAGGCTATGGTTGACTATCAACCGAATCAACCCATGATGACTAACAACTAACTCTACATGTTGTGCCTTTTTCATGCTCTGTGCAACGTCATGAAGTAATGAATTCAACAATGCAGGTAAATTTACAGAGAATTTTTGTTTTAGAACAGCTAAGAATTTAAGATGTCTTGGTCTTACCACGTCT
The DNA here is from genome assembly GCA_000404065.3 of Pinus taeda. NCBI lineage: Eukaryota > Viridiplantae > Streptophyta > Pinopsida > Pinales > Pinaceae > Pinus > Pinus taeda. The sequence continues at coordinate 141,377 of APFE030278225.1, forward strand.
TTTCTACCCTCACGGGTGATGTAGCTTTAGATGGTCTTCGCTAATTCTACCCACAACTCTCCTAGTGCTACTGGCAGAACCCCCTTTCCTCGAATTGTCAGGCTTTGTCCCTCGTCTTGGAAGATTTCTATAATCTTCTGAAACCTCTCCTTTTTTAACGTCCATACTGGTCTAGTGGCTGGCAGTCCCGAGACTTATGCGATTATGTCATCGGTGACTGCTATGTGTCTCCCCCTCATTGTGGAGTGGTCCTCTTGCAAGTTCTGCAAGAATTCAATTGCCACTTTCTCGTTAGACTCCTACAAGCGGTTAATATAGGTCAACCATCCTGCTCTTGCCAGGATTTCCTGGGTAGCAGTAGAGACTGTTAACACTTGTGGTTCTCTCCGAATTGATCTTCCTCCCATGGTTTCACTGTAAACTCTCAAAAGAACGACAGCTGTTTGTGCTGTTGAAACATAGAGAAGCTGACATTCGCAAAACTCATTCAAACTCTAATGCTGCAGAGTATACAGTGGAAATGGCTTTGAACAGCAAGTCATGCAGAAAAAACAAAAAAATAAAAAGAAATAGTATACCGTTGAGCCGTGTTATACCCCAGTACACAACATCCCGAATAGTGAGCTGACACGTAATCCAAGGAATGATGAGGTTAACCTCCCCCCCCCGCAATGTGATAGGCTATCCCAGCCGTCAAATAAAGGAGAAGTGCCCGCTCTGCAAAAAAGCCTTTAAGGAATAGCGTATGGCAATATGCCATGTTTACAAAAGCAACATATTACTGAAATTGAGGTGTAAAGTTACATTTCTTTAATACGTAAGAGACTATGGTGATATGATGCAAGGTTGGGGATAAGACATTTGCTGTAAATAGAGAGTCTCATGCAGTCATTGTCAATTGTTCTGTCATGATTGGTGATAATATATATTCATGCATTATATGGTTGGGGAAATAACATATAATTGATTACCATGGCATAAGAAATAGAAGGGTGCTAATAACTTACCTATTGGTGTAAATAACGTGACTTCAATACCATTAACAGTGCTCTGCTGCCGACAGGTGTCCATAACCTTGGCAGAGTTGTTTATTTCACCCATGGAACCATGATCCTTTGTGTATGCTTAGGGAACATTGTGTAATGTCAAAATGTAGGCCATTATGCTGGCTTGATGACCAGTTAGCCATAATGCCATTCAGGAGGAAGGAGCGAATAGTGGGTAGGTCGGCTCGTGATGAGACCTCCTGTTCCAAGGGTTGTTTATTTGATATACCTTTTGGACCATATCCCTGGTGTGGTGGCCATAGTGGGAATGCCACTTCGCTTTCATCCTCATGATCATGGTAGGCCAGCACTTAATGAGACTCCCTATCTTGCATTTGATAATTTATAAGTCATGCTTTTCTCTTTTTTTCTTTCTTTCTGATGAAGTGCCTTCCCTATTTATACACAAAGGGTGGTTCAACACTCCTTAAGATTAGGAATGGTGGAAGAAGTCTTAACATCCCAATAGGAAGATATAAACCCTTTTCCCTTATTCCTGAATAATAATCAAAGAGGATTAAAAGGGACCAACATGATACAGATAACCAATCAGAGCAGAATTAGTAGAACAATGACAACAAAAGATAATGAATAAGCATGTCTTTCCTTCTATCCTCTTACCAATTCAGGGCAATTTCTTATAAACATAGTGATTTATAATTGATTGATTTCAGTATGTTGTGATTTTGTTTCCATTACATAAGTGCATAGCTGTATTCTGAAAGACTTAAAAGAACATGAACAATAAGCATCCTCAAAAAAGGAATCAATTGTTTCACATGGAGAGCAAAAGCATACACGTGGTGTTCCTTTTGAGAAAATGAACAACAACAGTTCACAAACGTTGTTCCTTTGGAAAAGGAATAGCAACACACATAGGTACCGTTCCTTTGGAAAAGGAACAGCAAGAATCACAGACACTGTTCCTTTGAAAAAAGGAACAGCAAAGCACACCAATGCTGTTCCTTTGGAAAAGGAACAATAGACGTCAAAAATATTGTTCCTTTGGAAAAGGAATAGCAAAACACACAAAAATGTTGTTCCTCTAGAAAATGAACAACATCAATCAAAAATGTTGTTCATTTGGAAAAGGAACAACAAAAATTAGCAAATGTCGTTCCTTTGAAAAAGGAAGAGCAGAAATGAAAAACGTTGTTCCTTTGGAAAAGGAACAACAAAACAAGCAAATGCCATTCCTTTGGAAAAGGAACAACCGAGATAAAAAATGTTGTTCCTTTAGGAAAGGAACAACAAAAACATACAAATGTCGTTCCTTTGGAAAAGGAACAGCAAAACACACAGAAATGTCATTCCTTTGGAAAAGGAACAGCAAAACACATAGAAATGTCGTTCCTTTGGGAAAGGAACAACAAAAATTGAAAATGTTGTTCCTTTGGAAAAGGAACAGCAAAACACACAGAAATGTCGTTCCTTTGGAAAAGGAACAGCAAAAATCGAAAATGTGAGAAATGTCGTTCCTTTGGAAAAGGAATGGCAGAAATCAAAAATGTTGTTCCTTTGGAAAAGGAACATCAGAAATCAGAAAAATGTTGTTCTTTTAGAAAAGGAACAGCAGAAATCGTAAGAGAAAAACGTTTTTTCAAAGATATGTACAAAAATAACTCAAGAAAAGAAATTATGTACAAACTGTAAAGAGAAGTAAATTCCTTAATGAATTACAGGTGAGGAAGACTTCTCTTCCTCCCCTAAAATCTCCATATCTGAATCTTGGCGTAGCTGCTGGCAGAAGGACTCCCGAGTGAGTGGTTTTCGATAGAGACAAACTCAGTGGCCATTTTCCTTGAAGGCATATCCAGAACCATCAATAGTGATTAGAGTAAGGGTACCATCGTCATGTACCTTCTGGATTTCATATGGTCCCAACCAACGAGTCTGGAGTTTCTTGGGGAAGTCCTAAAACCTGGAGTCGTACAAAAGAGCCCAGTCTCCTTCGTGGAAGACTTTATTTTTAATGAGAGCATCATGCCATTTAGCTCTCTGCTGCTGGATCATAGCAGTATTTTGAAGTGCAAAGCCTAATTTCGTCCATCTCATTGATCTACTATAGTTGATTAATCTGTGCCTCAGTTAGGTCTAAGCCAACTTCCTGTGTTGTTCGTAATGTTTGGCTTTCAAATTATATGGGGAAAATGAGTTGTTTTCCAAACATTAGTTGATAAGGTGAGTAACTAGTGGTACTCCTCCATGTTGTTTTGTAAGCCCATAGTGCTTCAGGTAGTCTGGCAGCCCAATCATGTCTATGTGATGCAACAGTTTTCGTTAGGATTGTTTCTATTATTTTATTGCTGCTTTCTACCTGCCCATTTGCCTGCGGGTGGTATGGAGTAGTGATTTTATGCTGGACATGATAGTTGTTGAGTGTTGCAGCTATTCTATTTCTAGCAAATTGTGGTCCACCGTCTCTAATTATCTCTCTTGGAAGGCCATAACGTACAAATAGATGGAACATGAACTGTATGACAGAGTCCCCTTTGGCTCTTGGCAACGCCTCTACTTCAACCCACTTGGTGACATATTCTGTTGCCACCAAAATATATGTTTTCTGGTTTGATGATGGGTTGATTGGTCCAACGAAATCAAGAGCCCATCGCTTGAATGGTTCGATGACTAGCTGTAGTTTCAGAGGCATCTCATCAGACTGACTAGGGCGTCCTGCTCTCTGGCAGCTGTCACTGGCTTGGACAAATTTCTTTGCATTTTTGAAAATCGTGGGCCAATAATACCCTATTTGTAGTACTTTATGTCAAATTCTGCGATCAGCGAAATGTCCACCACATGGTCCGTCATGGCAGGATTTCAAAATGTCAAAGATTTCATCCTCTCAAACGCATCTCCTAATATGCATGTCTGGCCCTGTGTGAAACAAATAGCCCCCAATCCAAGAAAATCTAGTACTTCGTTGAACAATCTATTTTCGCTCGTTAGGGGTTAGATGCTTTGGTAGTTTACCTACTGCTAGGTAATTGGCAACATCAGCATACCAGGGTGTTTGCATAGCCACAACAAATAGATGCTCGTCTGGAAATTGATCTTCAACTGCTGCTGCATCAACTGGCTTTGGAATTCTTGAGAGAAAATCCACTACAGGTTTTTCTTTTCCAGGTCAATCCTTGATTGTAATATCAAATTCCTGCAATAAAATCAGGCATCTAGTTATTCTACCATTTGTGATAGGCTTGTTTGCTAAATATTTTATGGCATAATGATCTATGTACAAGATAACATGATATCCAGTAATGTAATGTCTAAACTTATTAACAGCATGTATTACAGCTAGAAATTCTTTTTCAGTAACAGTGTAGTTTAATTCAGTAGGGGATAAATTTTTGCTAATGTAATAAATTGCATATGATTTTCTATCCTCTTCCTGCCCAAGGACCGCTCCAATGGCTATATCTGAGGCATCAGATGATATCTGGAATGTCAAATCCCAATTTGGTCCTCGAAGGACTGGGGCTGTGGATACGAGCTTCTTCAGATCCTTGAAAGCACGTTCACATTTTTCTGTCCAAAGAAAATCAATGTTACTAGTTACTGCATACAAAGGTACAACAATACGTGAATAATGTTCTATAAACCTCTTGTAATAACTAGAAAATCCAAGAAAACTACGTACCTCTATTTGAGTGGTGGGAGTAGAAATGAACAAAAGTATTTGGATATTGGCTGGGTCTACCTGAATGCCACCTGCTGAAATATAGTGTCCTAGGATAATTCCTTCCGTCGTCATCATATAACATTTTTCATGGCTTAAACAAAGCTTGGTAGCAATGCAGCATTGTAGGAAATTTTCTAATGTATCTAGTGGTGGATTGAAATCATCTCCGTATGGTGTAAAGTCATCCATATATACTTCAAGTCCTTCATTTATTAAGTCTGCAAAAATGCTAAGGATAGCCCTTTGGAATGTGGTAGGAGCATTGCATAAGCCAAAAGGTAAAACTCGGTAGGCAAATGTTCCCCAAGGACAAGTAAAGGTAGTTTTGTCTTGGTCTTCAAGGGAAATCTGTATTTGATTGTACCCACTGAAGCCATCGAGGAAAGAAAAGAATTTCTTTCCTGCCAAAGTGTCTAATACTTGGTCGATGAATGGGAGAGGAAAGTGGTCTTTTTGTGTTGCTTTATTTAGCTCCCTGTAGTCCACACAGATTCTCCAGTTCCCATTCTTTTTTTGTACCACCACAAGCGGGGAGACCCATTTACTATCGGAGATAGGGTAGATAAAATTAACGTCTAAAAGCTTTTGAAGTTCAACTTTTACCACATCTTTTAGATGAGGATTTAGTCTTCTCTGAGGCTGTTGAACAGGTCTTGCATCTTTTTCTATGTAAATGTGGTGTGTACATAACTAGCGGTCAATTCCTTTCATATCAGGGTAGTCCCATGCAAATGCTTCTTTATATTTCCTTGACATATGGATGAGCTTCGTTTCTTGTTCAGATGTGAGGTTGGCACTAATGTTTAAGGTTTTTCCTGGTTCAATTTCCACAATTTTACTATTTGCAACAGAGGTGACAGGGATTGTATGATCATGTGTATCTTTCACAGGATCTTCTTCTAATTCATTATCAAATGCTGCTTTTATCATATGACATTGTGTGCGAGATGTGAGTTTAGTTTGACTAATGAAATTATTGATGGTATCGTCTTCTGTTTGGTCTTTGAAATCAAGTGCTTTTTGTATAGTTAATGGAGATCTAATGTTATCAGTGAGATATGATACAAGGTGCCTATTAGTTTTGGCTATTGTGACACTTGGCTGCGCTGGGGGGTATAGAACTAAGTTCTTGATATCTGTTCCCCTGGTTATGGTCATATTTCCTTGTTGACAGCCAATATAGGCATTGGCAGTGGTGAGCCAAGGTCTTCCTAAAGTCAATGGATGTCCATCAAGTCGGGTTTTTGGATTTATTATCAGAAAATTGGTTGGATATTCCCAGGAGTCAACAGAGACCATGACATCATGTAGTATGCCCTCTGGCCTAACCACAGATCGGTCAGCCAATTCTAACAAAGTAGAGGTGGGTTCTACAGATGTAATGCCTAGCTTTTGGCAAGTAGTGTTTGTTAAGATATTGGTTGCAGCTCCAAGATCAACTAAGGCATTGGACAGGGTTTGACCATAAATTTGGACAGTTACTATTGGGTTTCCTAGGTCTTCGTATTTAATGGGTGTTTCTTTTCCTGATAATAAGTCAGATAGAGTGCCGACTATTTGGACTCTTGGATTATTTGTTATATTCTTCTTTGGTCTCATTATGCACAATTCTTTGATAGTTTTTGCATATATCGGGATGTCTTGAATGGCTTGGAGGAATGGAATTTTTATGTACAAATTTTGTAATTCTCCCAGAATGTCAAAATTAGGATGCTGTATGGGTAGAGGTATGACTAATCATTCTGGGAATGGAGGAGAGGATTTGGTTGTTTGATTATGAGTTTGTTGTTTATTCAGATCCTCTTCTTGTGACAGATGTTCTCTGGGTAACTGATCTTCAACCTGAACTGTCTTATCTCCCTCGGTTTGAATAATACGCCCAGATCTTAACTAAAGATCACTACACTCCATCAGATCGGCTCCTACTTCTGGTGTTTCTATGATTTGGAGAGATTGGACCGGTCTATTATTTGGATTGGGGTTGGTTTGGGCTAGGATTTGTGGTCTCAGATTAGACTGGGGATTTTGTTGTAAAGCTGGCAGTGTACGTTGAGGGAGAGGAATAGTTCCTACTGGCTGATGCATTGGTCTCTTCCAGTTTGTCTGCCAAGCTGAGCTTTGTGAACTAGGGGGAGTCCATTGTGGTGGTATGGGTTGTTTTGCCAATATGGAGGGGTATAAGGAAGGTTTGGCCAACCAAATTGGCTTGCCTGATTAAACCACGGGTTTGAGGAAGGAAACGACTGTGGTGACCAGTTTGGAAATGGGGGTTGGAATTGACTTTGCCACATGTTATACTATTGAGCATTATATTGCAGAGGCTGAAAAGAAGAAGTTGGGTCTGGAAACATACCAGATTGTCGCGGCTGCCACTAACGGCGCTGGTTGAGCAAGTACACTAATTTTGGCTCTTCTTCTGCTTCATTATATACTGCTTTCAGTCCAGGAAGTGAGGGGTAGCTCTCCTTAGGGTGATCTTTTGTACAGATGGCACATGTTTGTATTGCATCCAGTGGACACTCCTTATGGCTATGCTTCTTCCTGCATCTGGGATAGAAGATTTCCAAACTCTGCTCTGCTTCCATTTGTTTCTGCTTGGCCTGCAAAATATCTAGTTGTGTAGTTAGTGTTGCTAGTATATCAGTTTTAAAATTTTCCAATAAATTTCCAATTTTCACACGCGTTACTCCTTCTGACAAGATTTTATTATCTCTTACAAACCAATCTTGTTCTGCCGGTTTTACTCTTGTGCTGCCTCTCAAGCTCCTGATACATAAATCAATAATGTCAGCAAAAGTTTCTTAATAAATATCTCCTTTTCCCATGATGTTTAATGTTTTGATCCATTGTTCCTTCATACCCCTTACTAATGTTGTTTTCAACACATTATTAGGTAAAGGCAGTGATGCATAGGGAGATCTTTGTAGATTATACTGGAAACGTTCCACATACTCCTCTAATGTTTCGTTTGGTCTAGTTATCATCTGGAATATTTCATCCTTCAGTTCTCTAGACCTGCAATAGTCCTGATATTTTTTTAGAAAGGATTCTTTCATTTGCTCCTAGTTATTTATAACCCCGCCACCTAATCCCATAAACCATATTAGTGCAACCCCTTTTAGCATAAAGGGAAACAGTTTCAGTTTCTGGGGGTCGGTGGTGTAATCATATCCCCTACACAGTACATCAAATTCAAATAAAAATGCATCCAGGTCTTCTGATGTAAGCCCGTGGAATGTAGGGATATGTTCAAGAGGGATTGCTTTCATAGGCGCATTTGCTGCAGAATCCACTACGGGGTATTGTAATGTAGAGGTTTGGGTGTTTGGCTGGTTTTGAGCCATTGGGTCAAATATATGCCAATAACCTTCTGGGATATCTAGGAGGGTATTTGTTAGGCCCCTAACCAGCTCAAGAAAAGATAGAAAAGATAGATCAACGACTTAGAATTCAGCCTCTTCGAGGGGGCAACCTCCTTTACATTACATAAATGAACAATTCTTGGATGATACAAATGAAAAGACCTCCTTTCTATATATAGGATTCTAAGGGCTCATAACATAATCAGAGCCGACATAACAATAATAATGTAAGGGCACAATAATAACAATAGTGGGCTTCTATGGGGCACAATAGTAACAATATGGGCACTACATGGGTACTTCAATATAATAAGTGGTTTGTACTAATAACAATAAGGGGTGACACTAGTAGTATAGGGGCCTAACAATTGTGCACTCTAATGATGTCACCTTGACACATCTTCTGGACATTAGCACCAAATTGGCACCACGTTAGTACCAAGTAATCTTCATGGTAGTTCCATTTCACCTCCATGTCAGTGCCATGTCACCTTCGTTTTGATGACACGTCAATGCTATATTATTTCCATTTCGATGCCACATCAACACCATGTCATATCCACATTGATGCCATGTTAGTCCCGCGTCTATGCCATGTCATCTCTGCATCAAAGCCACATCAATTTTTTCCACATTAGGGCCCTCACTAGGCTAGGTAGTTTTTGGTGGAGATCCCTAAAATACTTTCCTTATTCTCCCATGCCTGATCCCTGACACCGTCTCTAAAACATTGTCCGATAATGAAAAGTGACTTTGAAACAATTGATGGGGTTTTGGTTCCCATTAGTACTAGGGCACCAACTTGGTGAGAAAAGTCCAACCAATTGTTATCTTGACACTCAATACTCGACCAACGGACTCCTACTGATGGGGATATTCATGTCAAACTCTAAACTTGTAAGTGCCCTTTAGTACCGGGAGCTCATAAAGGTTCAAATCAAACCTGTGCTTAATCACTTGATGATCTGATCTTGTCTTTTTACATCCCCGAATCTCCATCTATGTTAACTAATAGGATTTTAGGGTTTCATCTATTGGAAACTAAGTCATTCCCAATACCAATATCCTAATAATCCCCTTATCTACTAGCTCATGGTCACACCCCCCTTATCAACCTTACAACTAGGGAGTAGGGCTAAAGATCGTAAACCTAAAATTTCCAAATAGTTTGAAATAAAAGGGGTTAATTACTGAGTTCCAAAAAGGGTGATCCCTGGATTTCTCTAAGGTTTGATAGAGACTCCAAGCCTATTCTAAAGTTCTGACATCAAATTCGAAAAAGAAGAAACTTTTCCAAAAGACCTCTGAAGGTTCATAAGACTTCAAAAACCTATGAGGGAATTAAAACACTACCTTTAATTAGGAAAATTCTCCAAGCAAGGAAAAATATGGCTAATGGCTAGTCTCACAACTTCCTCCAACTAAAAATATTCTTCTCACTTATCTAAGACTAACACTAATCCACATTGCCAATTCTAACACTGAGATACAGAGAAGCCAATATAATAATTTACATATAGAGTAGCAAGGTTCTACATAGAGAGGAACCTTCAACACTTCTCACCATGCAATACTTTAAGACTACTATATGGGACGACATTAAAGAGTATCACTGTATATGTGATTTATCATTATAAGGGACAATAACTAATTACTAGGAGTAACCACATCTTGATTCAACCTATTATTTATACTTATAATTTTTACCTACTTAGGAAACCATCATAATCAATTCTGAGCTATATACTTAGAAACACACACAATAATCCAATCATGACACTTCAAGAAACTCTAAGTTAATAAAATTATTATAACCAAGTATATCATTCCATTACTTGAATAGGTAGCACCTATTTAACATATGTGGAAGGTTACCATGCCATACATCATCCATTCATAATATAAGAATTATTTAACATTCAAGAAATGTATAATCACACTTAGCCCATTACTATTCCATTTTTAATAAAACATCACAAGAATGTTATACACAGTAGTCTATAATTACAAAAAACATCAATTTATTTCACTAACATGGAATGAAACACATTAATCTAAATCACTTAATAAAATGGAAACTGAAGAAGGGAGTGCCACTCTCCTCCCAATTGTAGGCACAACTACACTACAAGTAGTTAGCCACCCTCGAGCCAGATTGGTTGCCTTAAGGGAAACTTCACATAGGGATCTACATCATTCATTTCAAAGTATGTGAAGGTCAATCTCCTTCACATATACAATTTAAGGTTCACTTATCATCTCACCCTTATTTCTATCCTTCTCTATGTATGTGTTGTCTGTCTATTCAATCCACTACACTTCTCTAAGCACTTTGCTCTTTTTCTCTTTGCACTATGCCACCCTCTGCTATCATATCCTCTATCTTTTTCTCTCTCTATTCTTGCACATCAGCTACTTGTTCTCCCAAATAATGCTCCCCCTATGCACATAGCCCATCATCAAGAATTTAGCACCTTCCTTAGGTTATGTGGTCACCATAAGTCTCGAGAAAGGGGGTACATAGCCCATACCTCAAGGAATTTTGGGTCACTTTCCCCATTGCATGATAACTCCTAGTAAAATAAGTAGTTCAATTGCCACATCAACTAGATATGAAGTATTCCCAATACCCCCTCATAGCTTTCCCTTTGTAAAGATTCTCTCCTAGGCATCAAGATGCTTGTAGGCTACTCTCTCTACTTCAACTTTAACATATTAAATAAATATGAATATTACATCAATTGAAAATATAAGAAAATGTCTAGGCTAGTCATTCCTACATTATAAATCTCAATTACATATTACAAAAATGTGGGGATTTAAAAAAAAAATGTTATAGGATCAATCCCATGTCACACACGTATGAGCCTGACCTAGTCGTTAATTCCTCTAAACATCATAATAATAATAATTACCAATAGAGTAAAATTAAAAAAGAACTTAAAAAATCAACTAAAAACAATATTCAAAATAATGAAAAAAGAAATCATACTGGGATAAAAAATAATTAAAAAAGAAATATGCTAGGGTAAAAATATAATTAAAAAAGAAGTCATACTAGGGTAAAAAATCAACAACGAAGAAGAGTTAAATAGAGGAGGAGAGTGTAAATTTAGATAAGTATGATGGTTTAAATATATTGTTGGAAAAGACATCAAAATTGAATATAAAAAACATGAATAATTTATCAAGAATAAAAATAAGAATGATAAAAGGTTTTAAAATTTGCATCAGGAAGTTTCAAATAGATGAAAATAATAATAATGACCTAAGAAAATAAGTTACCAAAGAAAAAGATAAAAGTAACAGAAAGGTTAAGAAGTGTAATAATATGGTATAATGATAAAAAATAATAGATAATAAGTTTTTTAACATTATAATGAGTTTGAGTTAGTTAGTTTATTTATTATTATTATTATTTTCCAATTAAAATTAATGATGATGATGGTTAACATCTATTAAAACTTTTATGGTTTACTAGACTTTAATAAGGTAAGAGTTTTTTTTAACATTTTATTTCTATGCTAATAAAAATGTGAGAGAAACATTCCCAAACCACCATAGTTTTGTTGATTTAAAAAGACAAGAAGATTGATACTTCGACAAATATTTTGAAAATTAGATCGAATGTGCGTATAAGATTGACAATATAAGAGAAAGTGCTTTTTTATCTTCAAGTCTCTTAGGATTTCACAAGTGACAAACTCTTTCATCCCATGGCATTTTGGGAACTAACCTTCGCCTAATTTCACTATGAAACTCATGAGAATTAGTTCTTATCTTGGTAATGTTCATTTTCTTCTTAACAATAGCCAAGACAAAAAGATAATTTTGATTTTCGATATAGGGGTTGATCATCTCCTTATAATATCTTAGTTTCTTTTTTCCCTCTATCTCTTTATTGCCCCATAATTTCTCCTTAAATTTGGAAGTAATAATATTTTTAATATTACCTAGATTCTACAAGATGATCATCTCCTTTATTCCCTAATCATGACATCCTTATGCCACCCTTGCTTGAGTTGAAGATGGAAGACAATTTTTAAGGATGAAAGTTTATCTTTAATTTTAGAAACTTTTGTGAATCTTACTAGTCCCTAATATGCAGATTGTAAATTTTTTGGTACTATTTGTAGAAATATCTAGATTTTCAATGATTTTATGTTAGTCGATATAATAATTTAGTAATTTTTAAGGTAAAATAACGATGTACTATAAAAATTGGGAGAATCATTTTAGAAAAAAATGGAAATTGGCGAATCCTTTTTTTGGAAAAAACATGGAAAATTAGCCCACCTACAAATATCAACCCCTAAAATTTTCCCTGGAAGGTGGGGGTTTTGGCTAGAGTTATTTTTTTTTTTAGGAAACCTCTTGACATCCTTGTTGTATAACTCCTTCTTATATATAAGGTACTTAGTCATAGCCATGCTTTCAATATGGGAAAGACTTGCTTCAATTAGGAGGATAGGGTAGGGAGTATTTCATTTAATCTTGAGGCTACAAGTTATTTGCTGCTTTTGGATTTGTTCAATCTTCCTCCATGACTCTTTGGATATACTACAACACCAAACTCACATCCATATAAAATAACATGAGTTACAATAATCTCAAAAAAGAGTTTTTTTATCCCAAATCCAAATATTTTTTGACTTACATTTGTTTTCAGGCCCATATTAAGATTTCCAACCTCCATTAATTCTTTTCTCAATGATACAACTCCAATTGAACTTATGATGGATGTTGATTTTAAGATATTTGTATGAAGGAACTTCCTCTAAGGAGTTGTTGTCACAAATGAAAGTATCATAGGAAATCTTTTTGGATTTAATATTATGACATTAATTTTGTTGGTATTAATAGTCATACCCATCTTGGAGGATATATCTTCGAGGATGAGTTGCTTAACAAGATTGTAATGACTCATTTCCAAAAGAACGATATCCTCAACATAAAGTAGAAAAGTTATGACCACACCAGTGAGCATGGGGCCAACATAACTTGCATCTCCCAAACACTCTTCTAACTTATCAATGTATATGCCAAAAATGGTATGGGATAAGGGGTACCTTTGCTTGACTCTCATATTGAATTTAATTTCTTCCAACCAGCCCTTAGTGGTCCTAATCTTGGCAATAACATTATTATATATCCTTGTTACAACATCTTTCAACTCGAGAAGAACCATATCTCTTCTTTCATCTTCCATAACTTTGATCTATGAATGGTGTTAAAAGATTTTCTAAATTTGATAAAACAACATAAGGGATCAATTTAATTATTGCAACATTCCACTAAAATTATTTTAAAAGTAGTGAGATGGTCCACAATTAAATGATATCTCCTAAACCTGGGTTTCCACTTAGCTCTTTTACCATGGATTTCAAGCCAAACAATAATCTTCTTTTCCAAAATAAGCCCATACAACTTGGCCAAGATGTGGCTAATCATAATGGTCCTGTAATTAGAGGGCATTTTTTATCCCCGCTAAGAACAATAAGGCTATGCATCTAAGAATTAGGGAAGCCTTGCTTCACTTCCTAATTAAAAGGCTTGTGTATGTGTAGGATGATGATAGGTTCTTCCATTTTAAAAATTTTAGCTTGGTAGCCTTTAATGTCCTTAGCTTTCTAGTGCTCGAGCTTAAACTCAATATCTTCCAAAGACAAATATTCTCCTCCATAAGCACATTCAAAATGATGTCCATGGCATTCGATGGTGATATCTTTTATTTTTATGACACCTCAGCAGAGAACTAGTTCATTATTAGGATGCTTTATATTTTTTTAAACTTTAAAACTTAATATTAAAATTCTAATTTTAAATTAAACATGTGAAAATGCTCCATTATAATAAATTTAAGCAAATGACTATAAATAAATTTAAATAAATCCACACGAGTTTAACTAATATAAAATTTGCTAAAAAAGCCATTATTTAAAAATTAAAATTAAAATTAATTGAAAAGTATATCACTAATAAAAAAATCACCCTAAAACTGGGCCTGGAGTATGCCCTAAAACTGCTTCTGCTAGGCTAAGAGCTCATCTTCCTTGGACGTAAGGAAACAGGTTAACGGCCCATGACCCAGAGGCATCTGGCAGGAGTGAGAGCCTGCTCCCTTGGGGACCACCTGAGGGGTTATTCTAGGTGGCGTGGTTTTCCTTGATAACAGTGATGAGTCAACCAACAATCGCGAATAGTAGCCAGAGATAGTTGTCCTCACTGTGGGTTTGACAAACTAAGTTTGATAAGTTTTTCCACCGTTTTTATCAAAAAAAAGCACTATGAAATAATTAGTCACTCAAACAAATGAGTTCAAAGCAACCTTATACACTTAAAATTCAATAACATACTCTTGTTTTATTTATATATAAATATATATATATATATATAATATATATATATATTAACTTATATATATAAAACTACTTAAAAGTAATAAACACTAAACAAGAGAGTTAGGCAAATTATCACTAAAAAAAACCTATTTTATCACTTAAAACACATCAGTAAAATGGCAAAAACGTGTTTTTGATTTTAATAAATGTACATATCATCATTAACATGAATAAAATAATAAAATTTAAAAACTCAATTTATAATCTATATTTTTCTTACGATTATTTTAATTTAAAAGACAACATATTAGAAATATTCCTTTGAAACTAATTTTTATTTTTTTTTTATTTTTATTTTAATGAAATCGAAGTAATTATCATTCTCGTATGATTGGGTAATCTATCATTAGGGAACCCTCATTATTAACCAATAATGTATGATTATACCCAAAAACTATAATAAGTGAAAACAATAAATGGTTGACGTGTTTTATGATCATAGTAAACAATAAATCATTGATGTGTTCTATGATCAGATTATACCGGAGCTTCGAAATGCACATAGAAAATATAAATAGATAAAAGGAAAGAGAAATATAGATAAAATAAATATAAAAGATAAAAGTATAATGAAAATAAATTTATAATTAAAAATTAATTATTATTTTTATTGTAAAATAATAATAATTTTAATAAAAATTTTTCAAAAAAATATTTTGTGAAAAATATTAATATTTTTTTAAATGATGAATATGGTGATGAAACTTCTATAACATCGTGTGATTTTTTTGTTGTATTTTATATAAATATTTCAATTAAATAAAGACATAATGTTAAATAAAGAAAGAAACTATATAATTGTATATAGACTAATGTGGTTGACTTCAAGAAAAAGATAACCAACTAATTTAGACCATATTAAATAATATGCATTATTTTTTATCAGTGTCTACCAAGGTAGAACTATAGCAATCAATTTGCTTGTTGACCACTATTAATTTAGCATTCATCAATACATTTTATAATGTTTGAAAAATAAATATGTTTTTTTTTTTGTATGTTGTCTTTGTATTGCAATAGAAAATGTTTACATTAGTTTAGTAAAATTATCGTTTTTGGCCTACCATGTTGGGAACTGGACTAGAGGCATTGAAATAGAAAGTCAATAACTTGCAAAATTAGAAGTGTGTCCTTGGAAAACAGAGACCGCAAAACATTAAAAAAACTATTTTTTAAGAAAATATTATTAAAAATACTATTTTTCAAACATTTTATTGCACCATAACTTGAAGGTTTTAGCCTTTACACAATATAATGCCATGTGAAAAATTTCCTCACATATTTTCTACTATAATTTTTTAATACAGTTGCAATATTCATGCCATGATTTTTAGATATTTGTGCAATGGTTTTCTAATGTTAATATTCACAAGAAAACCTCCCCACGATGGGTGTGCAGACGCAACATCTTACCCAACCTTGAGATGAGAGAAACTGCAAGCAAAAGAGAGGTTAGATTTCCTTCCACCTAACAGTTTACGTAGAGACCAAGCCACCGCATGAGGAGACAAGTATGTGGTAAATTAGTAGCTTTTGCAGAGATACAAAGTTGATTCATGTGAAATTTAGGGAGAGTTTGGAGATTTTTGTGGTGATAATTTTGAGGGTGAGAACTCGGAGCATCAACAATATTCATTTTTGAGTTTCGACATTTTGAGTCAATACCATGACTCATTTGGTTTCGTGTAGTGAAGGAAGGTGGTTTCTCATTATGGGAAGTCATGGGAAAAGGTAGGAAAACAATGTTGGAAGGTGGTGGGAAGGAGATCAATTGGTAAGGAGAGAGTGCATGTGCATGCTTTTAAGCAACCATCCATGGCAGGTGGCAAAAAAAATTGGAGCTCTCATATTGGAAAACTTAATCCATGGAATAATTGAGGCTAGGGGGTCTGACCTTCATCCTCAGCAGCGACTGTTTCAAACTCTCATCTCCTTCGTGAACACCCTACTTTAGAGTAACCAACACTTGCAAGTTCAGTTTCTTGGTCTTGCCCCCTTAGAATTCTGTTTTAATCTTGAACTCTTTTGTCAATGGCTTTCATTTGTTCTAAGGTTTTATAGGCTTCTAGTTTTTTTCTCCCCTCATTGGGTTTAATCATATTAGAGGGTTTGTTTATGTCTTAGTTTTCTCTCATGATCCCTCTTGTTGTTATCCTCTTCTGAGCCCTCTTTGGTCTCTTCCTCTATCTCTCTAGTTGACCTTTTGGTTGCCCCTCTCTTCTCTATGTCATTCTCCTCCCACATATTTCACTCCCCATCCCATCGAACTAATTCTCTCCCCCTCCCCATATTGTGTCTCCTTGCTCCCCTTCTACCCTCCTCTTCTCCCATCCCTCTTTCCCAATTTTCCTATCATGTCACTCTCCCCTTTTTCCCGACCCCTTGTTTTCCTTCTCCATTGCATGTCTAGATGCATATTATCCTGGTTGCCTCATAGAGATAGGCGTGGTTGATCTAACCCTTCCTCTCCTCTCGAATTATGTGTTACCTCTGTTTGTGGTACTTGTGCTTGATTAACTTCTAGAGAAACAATGGAAAGATATAAAGGTATCGTCCTTGTAATTGTTTAGAGAAAAATCTCTAACATGGAAGAAGAAGTCAAGAAATCCTAAAGGTACATTCCTGACATGCACATGGAGCAGGATACTAGAGGTTGGGTCCTAGACATTAGGAACTCTACTATAGCTAGAGCTTCCTCCTACATGTAGAATTCCAATTTATATTCACTCATAAAAACTCTAATGGAAGAGTCCTTACAACAAGGTAGACACAAAACAAGAAATCGTCATATTCATGACAAAGTTTTTATAAAAAGTGGAAAAAATCAATAGGAAGGTTACACTGTTAATTAAAAGACTGACAAACATGGACCCTTCTACGTTAGACTCTGATGGAGAGCCACAACCACCTGGCCCAACAGACACCCTTATATAATAAAAGTCAACAAGCCACCACCATGCAATAGAAGTTTAATTTCTAATAGTTTGCTTTTTTTGTTTTTTTGTTTTTGTTTTTTGTTTTTTTGTTTTGTTTTGTTTTGTTTTGTTTTGTTTGTTTGTTTGTTTGTTTTATTTATTTACTTATTTATTTTTATTTATGTTTTATAGTCTATCTCCGCTTCTTTGGGTAACATTCTTTGTAGTTTATTTTTTTATCATATTTTCAAGTTAAAAAAATCATGAACAATTAGAAAATTTTGTTCCTATGCTACTAGTTCGTTTTCCCAAGTGGTAGACCAATAACAACAACCATTGATGTATCTTAATGTTTGTGATAACAATATAATTATTCTCATCTTACAAAAAAAAAGATTCACACCAAAGCCACCTAAAATTAAAATCCTTGAAAATAGCTCATACTTAGGTAAATAACTTAAGTACCATCAGTTACTACCCATCATAATTTAAACAAGTCTTTGCATAAAAACAAATAGGAATAATATGTAAATAAATATACTTACTAGGAGTTACTGCCCACCATTATTTATGTGCTACTTTGTACTTTAATAAGTATGAGTAAAAATGTAATTGTGTAGACTTACTACTAGTTACTACCCTCCAATTTTATGCAAGTCCTTGTACTTTTGTAGGTAACTAGAAATTGCACCACATGTTGCAACTGAAATGTCGTAAGGCAATAGCATAAGAAAGAGTGACATAGAAGAAATAAGTTCTTAGTGGTTAGTGTAGCTTAACCTATACGAATAACATATTGGAAATTATTTATTGACTAATAGCATATGTTTGTCCTTTTCTAGTGCTGAGTTTGGATAAAACTATTTTGAGAATGTACATTTCTTCTCCACTCATCTGCAACCAAATATAATACTCATATCAAAAACAAAATTTTGCAAGATGATTTCATCTGCAACATGACCATAAAGAAGAAATGATTGTGGAAAACTAAATAGTGACAACGTTGGCTACTCTCAACCTTATTCCCTTACCTGAACATCATCAACAATAAATTGGCCGTGAACTCCTATGCAATAGATCTTCCCATCATATGATATCCTCTAATGAATTATAACACTTGATTCCTAACTTCCCATGGAAATTCTCTTGATTAATTACAGTGTTGAGCAAAACAATCTTCAAAGTTGACCACATTTTCTTGAATTACCTTACTCATACCCATGAACTACCCCTTGCTAAATTTTTTTCCATGGTTTCCTAGAACTCATTTACACTGTCCCAATAAGACTTTCGAACACTTACAAATCTAGTGTACACCATTTATGAATTACCAACACATTTCCAACAACTCCATGTTATTTTCATTGAGGGCCATAAACACTAATAAAAATTGAGAACAACACAATGTTCACATTTTATCTCACCCTCTACCTTGTTCAACATAACCTGCCAACTAAATCATCAATAAACATTTCCAGAATATTCTCACTCGTCATATGGTTGTTAATCTCAATTTTTCCAAGGTTGAAATTCTCTCCTTTTCCAAGTTAACATTTGTTAGCATTGTCCTAAACAATGAAAAATAACACACATCATCAAAAAAATCTTTGATAACAAATATCCAATGGAGTGGTGCCATTCCAGTTCCTGAATGTTCCAATAAATCTCCCTACCATTCATGTTCCTAATTGTGTCAGTAAATCTCCCACTTAAAAATTTAAGAAAAAAGCATTTCTTAATCCAATTTTATCTGTGCAATTTTGGTTCCTAATTGCCTCATTAAATTCCCCAATTTAAAATAAAATAAAAATGCATTTCTTCAGGAAAGAAAAAAATGGAGGTTATCATATTATAAGATATCTAGTAAATAGGACATATGTACATACCTCTACAAAGACGCAGATGTACATCCCCTAATATTCTTATATTCACACATTAACCATCAGTACATTACATTACAATGATCCTGCTATTTTAAACATATGAAAGTAAATTACATTTCAAAAACAAGAAACTTAATTGGAACAAGGTTCCACTATTCTCCTTGTATTCTTTCCACAACTCCACAAAGCTAATCCTTTTGAAGAAAACATCTGAGGAAATGTCGCAAACATTGATTATTTTTTCCATATAACTTTTAAACATTTCAATACTTCCTAGCTTTCGGTGTTGGCCCTGTTCCAGATTTTGCATTTATTTTAAAGCCTCCTCTACTTGCACCAAAAAACACACGTCTTGAGTGAGGGATGCAAACTTTATGCAACCTCTCCAACCTCTTGAACTCTGAATTTTTTCTCTCTTCCATCCATTTCTGAAGAACATTATAATGAGTGGGCCTTCCATCCAAAATATAGTTTCCTTTACCCTTAGAAATGCAATAATAATGTGCAATATCTAGAGGTTCCAAAAGCCTTCGATATGTATTTCCATAATTTATTCGCTTGTTTTGAGATTGGAAGTCATTCGGCAACTCATGTCTCTCCCACATTTTAATAATATCATCCCAAAACTTTACCAACCTTTCCCTATGAAAAATAGTGTCGATATCTTCTTGTCCCCAGAAGGAATCATAATATGTGATGCCATTTTCCTTCTCAAAATGCTCTTTAGACCACTCAAGCTCTACCATAATACATTGTTTCTCACTTAATTCAATTGTTAGCTTAGCAATGTTTGTGTTATGTTTGTTTTCAATATCTATTTCCATTTGTAGGGAAATTGGTGCATGATCACTCTGCACAAAGTCCAATTTGAGAATTCAAGAACATAAGTGTCAATCAATCAAGAAAATCAAAGAAAAGAAAATCAACAATAAACTTATTCATATATATATGAAAGGTATAACATGGATATATGTTAGTTTATAATACTTTAATTCATAAGGTTGCAAGGCATTTTATCTATATAAAAACTAACATAAATATTTTATTTTATTTTTAAACTTTTATTTTTTAAATATTACCTGGGCACCAACAACAATGGATTCCAACTACAATGACATTTCCATCTTTTCAGAAGATTATGAATCAGGTTTTGCATTTCTTCTCCCACTTATGGAATTCCCTATGACATGATTGAAAATAGAGCCATACTCTACATGGTTTGAAAAATAGTCCTTTATGATATTTTCGTGGTTTTGCATTGTCAAATGAAGAATCTTCAAAACACTCTCAGAATTATCAATACAAGTTGCACCCTCGCCTGAACAAAACATGTAAGTACCAAAAGGTCTATATGGGATTCTCTTGATAAATCCTCCTAATTCCCTTAGAGACTCAAGCCCATTGTTTGTTACTGTGTGAGTACACTGGAGAACATTATTAAGAAGAGTGCTACCAACATCTTGAATAGAAGAATTAGTTACAAGTTTACTTCCACTAGCCATTATGCCTTGTCAGTATGGAAATATAGCAATCAAGGGTTTAGTGATTGACTCAAAAGGTGCAAGGAGGTTTCACGACCAACTAGTGGACTTCCAAATGTTATACACAAAGGAGAACTTTGCCTCAACCTATTTTCCAGTACCCATAGCGTGGCCAAAGTTGCAACTTCCCCTCTTAAGGAATGAACCACAAATAAAATGGGTTTGAGTTGCCTCTTTTTTGAGCTTGTATAAATCTACCAACATCGACTCCTTTATCTGATGTTGTAGTGTTCGCAGTTTTCATTTCAGGGATATTTAGGAAATAATGATTTATACTTTTTAAAAGTTAAATGATATAATGTAATTAATTCTTAATCTAATCTTTTATTAATTAAATTTAAATGGAAATCAAAATATTTATTAGATAATAATGAATAATTATTATTTTAAATTATCTATAATATGTGAAATTGGAAGAAAATGATTTTATTAAAGTAGTTCCATCTTAGATTTATCTAATTTTGGATTTACAAGAGGAATTAAATCTTTGAGGTCTAAATCTTTTTTTTGGAGTGTAGAACTTGAGAAAATGCTTGAACTTGAGAAAATATCTGAATCTTGATATTAATTTAATCTATACATTGGTAAGTTGATTTAAGAAAATTAATAATATTTAAGTGCAGTTTATATATATATATTATTTACAATGTATTTTTTTAAATTTAATAAATAGATTTAACATATTAAATTATTTCAAACAGTGTGATTTAACATAATAATACATAACTCTAATAAATTTTTAAATAAAAGTTTTCAAATAACTAAATAAATTAAATTATAGTTAAACTTGTAACATTTTGATAAGTGTTTTTTAAATTTATCATTCAATAAATAATATTTTTGATTAATTAGTTGTTTTATTATTTTGATAAATTTTAGCATTTTTTTGTAAATTTTATAATATTTATTTTTTGAAATGTATGCTTCAATAAAAGAATTTTTAGATAATACATAATTTTTGATTATTTGAAGATTTAGATATGAATTTCTAATATTTTTTTATTTAATTTAATTGGTTTTAGTGGACATTCATGTCATTATCATATATGTTAAACAATTTGTTATTTAATTATTATTGTAAATTTATTTCTTATTTTGATTAAAAAATATATAGTTTTTTTGTTTTTTTGTTTTTTAATTATATTGAAGGTGTTTCTATGATGGGTTTGGTTGAGCAGATTCAACCAATAGTAGAGGCTTAATTTCGTTCTCTGTCCAATTTTTGAGCACGTGGCAAAACACAACAATTAGAAAGTTTGGTGAAAACAAAAAAAATTAGAAAGTTTTAGAAATGTTCAATCTTTTTCTAGGACTATGTAATGCCATCGATGATTTTGGAAATTACATCATGAGCAATACCTAAAAATACTAAAAAAAACTAAGAAAAGCAGAACACCAAGATATAAACTAGAAACTTTACCCTTGTATAGTGCACATGCATTTACAAAGCCAATTAAAAGTTTAATATTTTTAATTATTGTATTCCAAACAAACCCAATTAAGAGTTTATATTTTTTTAATATTTAAATTATAAGTTACAGGAAATTTAGATGAAGAGATGTTAACAAAATATTGCATTCCAACGAGCCAATTAACAGTAAGAAGTTACAAGTCTTTAATTCGCCCTAAAATAATATTTCCTGTTCCAAACCCACCAACCAGGCCTTCCATTTATAATAATTAAAATTCTTCTTCCCCAGAGGCCAAATTTCAAACTAAGGCCAAATTCAAGGGCCTAGCTTCAGTATTTTGCATGATCCAATTCACAACTTAAAGTAGGTAGAGTGACCAAATGGAAGTTGACCTCAAAGTCAAAGTTTCAGTTCAGTATTATGCAGAATTTTTTGTATTCACGGTCGAGATGCATACTAACCCCAAAATTGAGGTCTTAATTCAACTATTTTGTAGAGCCCATTTTATGACATATATCCATAGTGGCCACTACTAGATGCAACAAGCATCATAGAACTCATATGTTCTTCATACACAACTGAACTCAAACGTACCCAAATGAAAATAGATAGAAATCATCAAGAACTATAAGTTCTTAAACGCAAGAGCACCTAAAATAGTCCTTTCTTCACATACAAAAAATATATATCACTGGAAAACTAATATTGACATTAACGAATCTTCCAGAATAACAAAAAATGCAATGAATTTAAAGGAAATTTTCTAGTGAAAATACAAAAGGTTGGCATTAACAATTAATATATACATAATTTCTTGAGGGATTTGATCCTTGTACACACATAATTGTCCAAAGTAGGTTAACATAACGATTTGGCAGTCACCTTAAACTAGAAGATCATTTGATAACTAGAAGTTTGGGATTATCTACAATTGAGATTGTGGGAAACACCATCTTTTTATTTTATTTTGGACCCAAGAAGTCCATTTTGGATTTCAATTTAGACTGTGGCACCATGTACTGAGAAGCTTCCTTTACAGATACGATTCTGTGGCCATCATTGATTTTCCTACAACCCACCATAATTATCCTACTCTGTGATCATGGAAAATATCCTAATGCTCATGTCATTTGGAATGACACTTCCAGCTCCCTTACCTTAGTTTGTAGGGACAATTTGACTTCTTAGAGACATACAAACTGAACAATACGAGATTCATAAATTTTGGATTCTTTGTGTTGGTATTTGGCTTTGTACCTAGTGTATATATAGAAATCTTAGAAAGTCACTCTGAGATTAGTATTTGGATTTGTACCCAATACGTCTATAGAACTCCTATAGAATCCCTCTCCTCATAGAAGCAATGATCTCATCGTGAGTCCCCCCACCCAATTTTGTTGAGACTTATGCTATTTTATCTACTCTAATCTATATTTTACCTTAATTTTACTTGTAATCTATCATAATGATATGGTGTATAATAATTTTAAGATAATTTATCACACACAATCTCTTTAATTGATAAAGTAATGATCGGAAAACATATACGAGCTGTCAAGAGGACCACGACATCATTGGGGCATTGGAGATGGGATTCGCGTCACAGATCCAGGAATTGACAGGGATTTTTCTAGATGGAAACCAACAGAGTAGTATTAAACTAATTGGACAGTTTATCTTGGAAATTATGGGGTATAGGTAGTTTTAAATGTAATCTTCCATTGGTATTTGTGACCATATGCAACTTTCTCCGGCGTGCGCTTATAGGAAGAGGGATTTGTTCTCTCTAATTCCATTTTCCTTTGCGATTCTCGATGCCTAATTTGCTTCATTGTGTGGGTGTTTTCAAGCATATCAGCGGGAAACATGGGTGATATTTTAGAAATTAGGAATGAAGATGTTGTTGCTCCCAAGTTTATGGTATTGGAGAAGAGGAATGTGTTAGTAACGAGCGCGCTTCCTTATTTGAACAATGTTCCACAACTTATAAATCTGATAGGAAATGTACTTTGATCTGGCATTGTCTCAACTCAGCTGTAGATACACCAGAACTCATGTCGCATGCCAATGGAGTCATCATTGTCTTCCTTATCTATTATAGTCGTCGAGGTTCCTGGTATGGTGAGAGTCTACAAAGACAGAACAATTAAACATTTGCTCGACCTGGGTAAAGTTCCCCATTCTTCACCAGTGATTTGCGTAATTACGACTTCTTTTTCCATAGTTCTGTGTCTCCAAGACCATGACGGGGAAATTTATTCCCGTTGACACTGCAATTTTTATTTACTGCAAAACAAGTCCACCCATAAAAATTTTGATCTAATTTTTTTGTTTCTCTAAACTCTCAAGAAGTTTTAGACTTTCACTCTCTAGTCCCGCAGAATATATTGCAGGATTTTTATTAGGACATAAAACTTCTGAGCCCATCAATTTAATTCCCATTTGAATAAGTAGATCCAATTAGTAGAATAATAAAGCCAAGATTAGGATTGGATCGTGATTATTATTTCTTGTTTCATTTTCACAGAATTACTTGGCGCCATGGTGGATTACAAATAACAATTATAACAACGAACTTCACACGCTTAAACCATGGGGCAGATTTTATTGATGTCAAATGCATGTCAATGGTACTACACATCTCGTAATAATTCAATACATATGCATGTGTAAGCTGGATAATGAAAATGGAGTAACTGTATGTCTTCCAGTGGATGCGGGCCTTAAACATGGGCTGACTACTAAATTCTTTATTTCCTATTCATACAAGAATATTATATTGAACTTCAATTAACCTGTCACTTATCTTTGAAAAACATATATTAATTTTCCCAAAGTTCCAGAAGATTGGCAGCTGCCCTTTCAACAATTTAAAAAACCTTTTAATAATAATAAAGAAACAACAACCAATTTTGTAGACTATTTCCCTATCTCCATTGAACAAAACAAAACAATTTTTTTGACTATTTCTATTTAACACCAAATGTCTTGCTAACAATTGTCTTACTAGATTTGAAGTTTGCAGAGATGTCAAACATCTCCATTTTAAAATGGAGTTTTACTCCATTGACTGGAAGACTTATCAACGGAATTTGGAAGGATAGGAAATTGGTGAATGGATATTGGAATGATATAGGGTGGGAAAATATTTTGACAGAAATTGGGAAAGCGAGATTAGAGTGGCAAAACCCATTGTGCGTCCTAGGGAATGAGTTACTGGCCTTCGATGGAGATCGATATTTATATAGTTTTTAATGTTTAGTGATTTGATTTTTCAAAATAATCAAGTTCCAAATATTTTATTCCTTCAGTGTACCTTTGCACCTTTAGGGGAAATTACTAATTTTATTAAATTTTGACATACAGTCGACTCATTGGATGGAATCTTATTGGTTTTTCGCATAGTCTATGATGAATTATGAGAATGTGGTAGAAGCATTTCCATTATGGGGTATAGTTATTATGGCATGCATGTGTAGTTGCAGGAATCTTTGAAGGTTCGTCTAGTTCGTGTGGTTGGGACGACCGGCTTGTGGCCCCCCCACCCGGGTTCGATTCACAATGCATGAAGCGCTGCTCTGTAGCATATTGTATCATCACGTATCGCCGCTCTGTTGGTTTGCTGAGTTGCCTGCACGCAACATATGTTTGTCTCAATTCAGATGTATAGATGATTGTATATCATGTATATGTTGCTTCTTCAACGGGAATGCCCTCCCCCCTGAAAAAAATGTAGTGCCCAAGATAGTGGCAACCACATCCTTCTGAGAAAAGGGACATTTATTAAGCACTACTTATCCCAAACTTAAGATCCATTTTTTTTTTTGTGAATTAACCACTCAAGCATCTCTTCCACTTTGGCATCTTTCACAAATCCTATGTGCTTCTGCAACTGCACTCTCTTGAATAGAGACATGCCTTTATCCATTGGAATTAGGGAGGAGACTAATCCTTTACACATAAAAAAATAGGAAATAGGGACAGCAACAGGATCTTATAGAGATGCGAAGAAAAAAAATACTTGGAATTACACTGTGAAAGATGGATTGAAAGCTTGAATTTATGGAAAGAAGAATTTCCGTGGGTCAAAAGGGGTTGAGAACCCAAGTACGACGATTTTAAAAGGAAGGACATGGTGGATTAGATTTAAATAAAACATAAGTAATTGACTGCCAGAGTGTAGCATTTTATAAACAATACTTAAATCGACTTAAAGAAAACGCAAGAGCACTTCAACCCCTCAGGACAGATCAAAGTACAAAGAAACTTCAATATGTTTTAGAGCGAGAAGCAATTAATTTACTGTTAGAGTGTAGTGTTTGATAAAAAAAACACTTAAATCGACTTAATTTCTCCACTTTCATTTACAAATCAAAAATTCGGTTGAAGTTCCAAATTTATGTGATTGGATAGAAATATATATATTTTTAGGGATTCAATCACACACTCTGTATTTTTATGTTTAAATATTTCAATGATATGAACATTTAGTATTTTGACCACTCTTTATGTATTATGGTTAAAATATTTTAATAGTGTGTATATTTTTTCATTATTGATTTGGAAGTACAAATAATGTATTAAGAATTAGCAGGATTCATCTTAATCCTCAGTCTATCACACTTTTTTTAATAATAGTGTTTTTCTTTCCAATTTTGGACTTAAAGAATTGTATTTGAAAAAATCAATCCCTATGCATACAAAGAAAAAATAATTTGGAGGAGAAAACATTGAGAACAGGTCCACTCAAAAAAACAATTTGTATATTACATACAAAGCCAAATTATAAGCCACATAAATAGTGCTCATGAGATCCAACAAATTCCAATCAAGGAGAATATTGTTGAGAAAATCTCCAACAACCAACCAATGTAATCCATCAATTTACTAATGTAAGCATTATTTCCAAGTCCCCCCTTTAATGCTTACATCACATCATTACAAATATTAATACAAAAATGACAAATTACAATTCACATGTCACATCTCTCTGACTGGTATTCCTCGGCACTTATTCCCACTCTAAAATCTCCCAACTCTTTTCACCATCACAATCTTTGAGCTTACCATTCAACTCATTTAAGACATAATCACCTCTAACCATCTTTGATGAACTTTGTATAATTGACACTTCTCGATCTCCCAAAGGACAATATCGATACTAGACTATATCCAACAGTCAATTATGCAATTGACCTTTATACACACATGGATCTCATAACATAACTTGTAATTGATGCTCTTGAAGCTCAAAGCACAACAATTCTCATCAACACATAACATACTCACATAATCAAATTACCGATATGTTCTCTCGGCATCGAAGGACGTCAAGAATGACTAATCTAATTATATTCCTCTATTCATCAATTAGTTTTGCACTTTTACAAATAGAATGAAAAACTAAAATATCACAATAACAAAATAAATAACCATCTTTTTACATGAAACTATTTGATGTCCTCAAAGTAGAAATAAGTCTACTCAGCCTCTGACATTCTAATATGGATCTAGCCATTGTTGTCTAGAATTAAAAAAAAAAAAAGAAAAAAAAACCACTGCAAAAGATTCTTCAAAATTTGATCGAAAGTCCACACTTTGGCACACATGCTATATGTTGAATTCATTGGGCTAGGCACTCCCAATATCCTCACACTAATACAAATAACAACTATTATAATGACAACCCTAGATAAGAATAATGATCACAACATGTACTTTGTTTCTCAGAAAACATGATAATGAGGCCCAGAGCCGCTAAGTAACATTTTTGGTTTAACGTGGACCTAAAAAAAGTGTTGAAAAAACTTTCACAGAAAGTGGAATATGTGAGAGTTGAACTGGTCCTATCGAAGCTATGACATGACCATAGGATACCAACTTTGAATGACTAGGAACAAATTTTGTTTTCATATTCATTCTTGCAAACCCGATTGAACATATCAGATCCAAAATTGCCTTTGCGTGTTGCTCCCACTAGCATATATGAAATGGTCGTAGAATTCCACCGACCGACTAAACCTGAGGAAAATTTAGCCAAGATCCGAGGGTGCTTAAATCTATCACGCCATGTGTTGTTGGTTGTGCTGCGCAACTCACGTTTTTAATCAAAATTTCCCCATTTGTAATTTCTCAGGAAGAACAATACTGTACCCTTACCCAATGCAATATTATCCTACCCGCCACTGCAATCGGAGTGAACAGTACACAGATGGCTGCTGACTCTTTGCAAGTGACATTAGACAACTTTGAGGCCTTTCTTATTCTCCAACATCAAAAATAAAATCGAAATACAACACAAAATTTGGCTAAGAGAAATAGTCCAAGATACCTTGTATTGGTTCCAATCTCACCCATCACACATGACATACTCATTGAGATTCATTGGTATGAAATCTATCAGGTAGCAAGCTCCTTCCTCTGGAAAAAACACCACAGAAAATTCCACCACAAAATCTACTGTGATGCTTTGGACACATGATTGGGTGAAATTCTGAGTTACACAACAATGTCGATCCACTGCAAAACCTGTAATGCACAATGATCAACCAACTTTTAAAACATTATGACGTAGACAATTGTAAAGTATTCGAGTGGTAGGAAACTCCACTTATGTTTCAATACTTGTTTCAACTTCTTTTACATTTTCGTCGCCTGTAGGAACAGTCGATGGATCTAAGATTTCTTTAGCAGTTTCCTCTACACCTTCCAAATCGATCTCACTAGCAATGAATTTAAAAGAAAACTAGCACCTCATGCGGTTACAAACTCCATACTTCTCAGTTCACTTACAAAGTCAACAACACAAATGTTTTATAACACAACAAAAAATCATATACTTATGCTATGTTAATTTATGTACAAAGAACAAAACCTCAAATATATTTCATTTCTATGGGTCCTCCTTTGAGGAAGTTAATGTTATGCAACCAACTCACAAAATAGAAGAAAGAGATAGATCAATGATTTCAAAAGTAGCCTCTTCGAGGGGGAAACCTCCTTTACATTACGCAAATGAACAATTCATGGAAAATACAAATGACATGACCTCCTTTCTATATATAGGAGCCTAAGGGGTCCTAATATAATCAGAGCCGACATAACAATAATGATGTAAGGGCACAACACTAAGAATAGTGGGATTCTATGGGGCACAATAATAATAATATGGGGATAACATGGGCACAAAAAATAACAATAAGGGGCTACAATGACAAAAATAATAAGAGAATACACTAGTATTATAGGGACCTAACATGTCGCTCTCCTTAAAAAAGTTTTGTCCTCAACGCTTGATTAGTTCTGGATGATTTTGTATAAAATATTCATCCTCCAATGTGGAATCTTTAGTGGGTAAGTTCTTCCACTTGATGAGATACTCTGAAATTGATTGATTTCATAGTTGTCAACTTCTTGTTTCTGTGACTGCTTCAGGTTCCAATATGATTTTTCCTTCCTCATCAAGTTTTGGAAATATTGTTTGAACTGGGAACTTGTCACCTACAACCTTCTTTAAGCATGAAACATGGAAAACTGGGTGCACTCGAGAAGATGCAGGAAGCTCTAATTTGTATGCCATAGTACCAATCTTTTGCAACACCTTGTACGGATAATAATACTTTGGTGCTAATTTATTATCCTTCTTAGCTTGCTTGTGGGGCATTTGTTTGTATGGTTGTAACCATAGAAATACCCAGTCACCTACATCGAAACTTCTTTCACTGCGATGTTGATCTGCTTGTTGTTTCATTCTATTATGCGTCAAAGTGAGGTTATCCTTTAAGATTTCGAGAACTTGTTGTTGATGCTCGATGTGATCTTCCACTGCTTAAACCTTATAATTTTCTCTTAAATATGGTGTGATGGACGGTGGATGATATCCATAAAGTGCCATAAATGGGGCCATTTTTGCTGCTGTATGGAAGGAAGTATTATACCACCATTTAGCTAGAGGAAACCATTTGACCCATTGCGTCTATTTATTAGATACAAAGCAACGAATATATCCTTCAAAACATTTGTTCACTATATCATTTTTCCCATCAAATTGAGGATGATAAGATGAACTATGAGCTAACTGACTGCCTAGACAAGAAAATAATTCTATCCAAAATTTTCCAGTGAAAATGGGATCTCTATCATTTACAATAATCTTTGGGTTTCCATGCAGATTTTGAATTGTTTCCATAAATGTAGTAGCAACTATACTGACTTTAAATGTATGAGATAATGCACAAATGTGTGCATACTTGGTAATTCAATCAACTACCACCATGATTACACTCATTCCTTCGGACTTGGGTAAAATTGTAATAAAATTCATTGAAACCTCCTCCCAACATTGACTTAGAATGGATAAAGGTTGTAATAACCTAGGGTATTAATTATCTCGGCTTTATTTTGTTGGAAAACTAAACATTCTGCCACAAAATTTTGAATATCTTATTTAAGACCATTCCAAAAATATTTCTTCTTAACCCTATGGTAAGTTTTTAAAAATCCCAAGTGCCCTCCTAAGGGAGAGGTGTGCAATTTCAGAAGAATATTTTGTTTGAGTTGGGAATTCTTACAGAGGTATAAGCGATCTTTGTACCATAACAAATCATTTTTCCAGCTAAATGTATCAGATGCACTGGGATCTTGTTATAACTTTTGAATGAGTGTCTGCACTTCTTCTTCATTCTTCCATTTATCCAATTTGGTTAGATAATAGAAATGACACAAAGAAATGCTTCGACATCCTCATCCTTTCTTGAGAGTGCATATGCAGCAACATTTTTCTTCCCTTTTTTGTAGATGATTTCAAAGTCATAAACCAACATCTTTGTAACCCATTTTTTCTACTCTTCTGAAGATAATATTTGTTCTAAAAAATATTTAAGACTATCATGATCCGTTTTTACCTTGAAGTGTCTTCCCATTGGGTAAGGTCGCCATTTCTGAAGTGCATGTAGTATTGCCAACATTTCCTTCTAATAAATAGCTTTTTGTAAATACTTTCCTTTGATTGGACGACTTTTGAAAGCAATGGGTCTTTCTTCTTGCATTAAAACAACACCAATTCAATTTCCTGAGTCATCACATTCCACAATAAAGGTCTTTGTGAAACAAGGAAAATTTTAAGGACCACCCTAAATTTATATGTATAATAAATGGGCTAATCCCATGATACATAGGAAAAATGGGAGGTGATTTTATCAATAATATAATATGTATATATAATTTTTTTGGTGAATCTCTCATCAGATTATATTATCTTGTACAGTGACGGAGAATCTTTCACTAAATTTTAATATCTTGTAAGATCTTGGCAAATCTTTTACTGAATAATAAAACATTATGAAGTCTTGGCGAATGTTTTGTTAAAGTATGAAACCATATATGATAATAAGAAAACATATTCATTAAACTATAATATATTGACATGCATGTTTGGAAAAAAGAAACATAATTTTCTCTTTCTACAAACAATGTTCCAAGTTTCAGTGGTCGTGTTTGTCAAGGTTCTTACAATACACTCTTTCATATCCTTCTATTAGTTTTGATAATATTCCACAACAAAGTTCTTGTAGGTGTTGATATTGACAACAAGTAATGTCAAGGTAGGAGAGATTAATCTTTTCTCTACAACTTTTGTCAAGCTACCACTTTTTTCAAGTTATCAAATTTATTTCTTATTCCATAGACTGCAACTGCGAGATAAGAGAAAATACATCAAGTTTGTTTACCCCAACACGCCAAAAAGTAGCAAGCCCCAACTATATTATCACATCAAGTTTGTTTACCCCAACACGTCAAAAAGTAGCAAGCCCCAATTATATTATGTAAGAAAGTATTAGGTATTCCAAAGGCTTGAAGGGGATCTAATTGAAAGAAGTGACCATTGTGAGAATCCTTCCAATCAATATATGAATATATAAATGTAGATTTATCATTATTTGAATTGGAAATCTTTAATTAAATAATAAAATTTAATTACGTCTCTCCCAATCTAAATTGCTTATTAGCATAATTCACTACCCTCATAGGTCTCAAATTTTTTAACAGTGTTGTAACATGTAGATTAATTTCCTTTTTGGTGAACAATCTCCCTTTTAGGAAAATATGGTGCAGTGACCCAACCCCTACAGATCATTAGGACAAACTAAGAATAGCACAGAAGATGAAAGGTTGTACAAACCAACTTATTTTTCAAACAACTAATCCAACATTAGTACCTAAAATTTTCATGAAGATATCATATTGAGAATGTTTGAAAAATGGTGAGAAATCTTCTGCGAGGGTGATGTGAAAAGAGATAAGATTTCATTGCTTTGAATTTTTTTTTGCTAAATCAGAAAAACCAATATTAATGGAGATATCGATAGTTTTTACTAAATTTTGTGAAGTGACTAAAGGTAGCTTTAACCATTCACCGTAAGATTCTTTTACAATATAATTTCCTAAGTCTATCTAATATCTTCATTATCATAAAAACCAACCAATATCCATCTTAACTCCACATCTAACACTCTTAGAGGGATGAAATTTATTTATCCCTCCCAGCACTTGGTAGACCCAGAATTAAGATGGATCTAAGCTGATAGAATTTTCCCTTTAAATAGTCTATGCTCACATGAATACCATGGTATTCCATGGCAATCCATGGATTATCTTAAACTGGGAACTTGAAAACTACTTTAGTAATTTATCAAAAATAATATAATAATTGATTTTTATTTTTATTTCTTTATTTTAACCAAGTTAAA
>APFE030278225.1:178182-194596 GCA_000404065.3 Pinus taeda
GTGACTTATGGAGTTAATATAAAAAATGTTTTATTTATTTACCATACTTCTCATTTATTTATATTTTTATTAATCTACTATACCTCTTTTATAAATATGGTATTTGGGCCATAGGATTCACTTAAATAAAACCTATTCTTGAAAATGTGCGAATAGATTCACTGAAATAAAACTTATTCTTGAAAATGGGCGAATGGATTCACTTAAATAAAACCTATTCTTGAAAATGGACGAATGGAAAGTTGTAACTCCTAATTTCAAGGGCTAAATTTACCTTTTTTACTCTCTCCCTTAAAATAAGGTGGACTATTTGAGGCGATTTGTAGAAATGTGCTATGATACAAAATATTTGCCCACTAAAAATTTAAAACCCCTTAATTTCGCATAAGGGCGAACATTCGCCCCTAAAATTTTCCATGTTGTGAAGTCTGGAATATTTAAGACCGGTGCTTGGCACATTGCCTCTTTAAGATGTTCAAAAGGCCTTCATTGCTTCTAGAGTCCAAGAAAATGCATCTTTCTTTAGTAACGTTGTTAGAGGTGCTGCTATTCTCCCATAATTTTTAAAAACTTGTGATAATACCCTGTCAACCCGAGAAATCGTCGTAGATGCATTATGGATGTGGAAATTTTCCATTCCTTAGTGCATTTAATTTTTCTAGGGTCTACCTTAACACCTTCATGAGATATAATATGACCCAGATATTCCACCTCTTGTACTCCAAAGAAACATTTGGAGTTTTTTTGCATATAATTGTTTCTCCTTCAATAGTTTGAGCACCTTGTCAACATGTTGAAAATATTCCTTCCAAGGTTTGCTATAGATTAGTATATCATCAAAAAATACTAACATAATTTTTCTAAGGAAGGGTTTTAAAATTGAATTCATCAAACCTTGAAATGTAGAAGGTGCATTGGTAAGGCCAAAAGGCATGACCAAAAATTCATATAATGGACCCCTATGTTGAGTTCTTAAATGTTTATTTTCAGAATGTCTTCAGTCTTCATTCTGATTTGATGATATCCTGAATGAAGATCCAATTTGGTGAAGTAAATTGCTCCATGCAATTCATTCAATAATTCATCAATGACAGGAATAGGAAATTTATCTCTAATAATGAGCTTTTTGAGCTCCCTATAATCCAGACACATGTGCCATGATCCATATTTCTTGTGCACAAATACTAGTGAAGCATAGAAAGCACTTTGACTAGGTTGAATTATACAAGCCTCTAACATTTCTGCAAGCATAAGTTCAATTTCACTCTTTTGGGCATAGGGATATCTGTAAGGCCTGATGTTTGGAGGAAAACTTCCTCGAATCAAATGAATAACATGATCATGACCATGAATAGGTGGGAGTCCTTTGGGAGTTTCAAATACCTTGGAATGATTGTCCAAGACTTTTTGGAGATCTGGAGAAATAGATAATTTCGATGTGGGAACCTCTAACAAACATAATTGTGCAATTACGCCTCATTATTCTTTCTTTAGAAGCTTTTTCATGTCGTTAGAGATGATTATCTTTCCCGGTTTCCCCGTGATACCCATTAATTCAACTTCCTTTCCTTCCAAAAAAAATTCAAGAAAACTTCTTGAAAATTAAAAGCTATCATACCCAAAGATTGTATCCATTGGACTCCTAGTACAACATCAACACCATCCATTGGAATAGAGAGCATTGGACTATTCAATACATATTCTCCCATGGATAGCTTAATATTATGGCACTTTCGAGAGAAATTTATGGTTCCTCCATTTGCAACCATCACTTGACACTCTGGTGTTGGATATAGGAAGCAATTCATTTCCTTGACTATCTTACAATGAATACAATTATGGGTATTGCTCAAATCAATCAACATTATTACCTTTTTTTCTTCTTGATTATGTCCTTATAATAATAGAAGTTTGAGGAGTGGTAATTCCGGCCAATGCATTCCAAATATGTCGATCATTTCTTCTTTCTCTAGGTTTTTATCGATGTATATCCTCTCTTTTGCGTTTCTTGTTCCTCTCTCCTCTCTCTCAAAATCTATGTAAAATAATTTCTTCTCATCACACTATGACCTTTAGGTGTAATTTTTATC
This sequence comes from Pinus taeda, assembly GCA_000404065.3. Taxonomy (NCBI): domain Eukaryota; kingdom Viridiplantae; phylum Streptophyta; class Pinopsida; order Pinales; family Pinaceae; genus Pinus; species Pinus taeda. Next base: position 180,273 of record APFE030278225.1, read on the forward strand.
ACACGTGTAACAAAAGCCCTTTTGATATTTTTCTTCCAATTCTTGTGGTGTCAACCTTGTTAGGTTGTGGAAGGCTTAGGGGCAACAACACTTCCATATTTATAGTTTTGTGAGTGGTTAGGCTTCTTTGTGCCATATTTTTCTTTCAAATTTTTCTGTACTAACCTGAATTCCTTCTCCAATGAATCATGTTCCCAAGACGAACCTCATGTTGGATGTTATCCTTTAAAGTCCTGATGAAACACCATTCAATTCCTATGCTCCTCTGAATATCTTTTACCCTTATATTCAATTTTTGGAAGTCCTCAATGTGCTCCATCATGAACCCTTTTGTTTGAGATTTATCAATTGGCTAAAAAAAGTGTTTCTTTTTGTATCCTCATAATGTGCTATCATTTCTTCTGTAAAAATTGACCAAGTGACAATTTTTTTATGAGAGAAAAGCCATTGATACCATACAAACTGATTGGGTTCCAAATATAAAGTTGCAATGCATATCTTTTGTGTGTTTTTCACATTATGAAGATCTAAATATTGCTCCATCTGTAGTATCCATGTTACGGGATCTTTGCCATCAAAATTCCTCATATTAATATTTGGAACATGGTGGGTCTTCAATCCAATGTTAGTCTATGAAATCATGATTAATATTTCTTTTGTTCTCATCATGACTTTCCTTTACTACCCTTTCGCCATTATTAAGCATTTCTTGTAGCAACTTTTCAAATCTATCTTCAAATCCTCCATGTTGCCTTTAAGTTTTACTTCTATACCATCCATATTAGCTTCCATGCTATCCATATTAACTTCCATTCCATTATTTAAACCATCCATCTTAGCTTCAGTTACTTTTTGTGAGAGCGAAATTTGTTGCACTTGGTCTCGTAATTTTGATATATCATGTTGCATTTATTTCTCTTCTTCATGTGTCATAGTAGAGATTTCGGGTTGCTTACTAGGTTTTTTCATTTTATTTCTTCGGGACATCAATGAATGATAATTATGATTTACAATTCCTGTTGAATCACTTCAAACTACTTTCTCAAGCAAAACTTATGCAAAATATAAAAAAACTTCACATTGTTTTTCGCTTTGTATGAGCTCAATCTTGAAACAACTGTAACTCTATAATATAGGATCTCCAAGTTTTGAAATTATGGCATGTGATAGTCCTCTAAGTCCTCGTTCCAAGCCAACAAGTATGATCATAATTGGATTCTACAAGAAATAGTTATGCCTAATCTCCCGTGATGACCTGATTATAGACTAGTTCAATAGAGTGAAATTGTACGACGTACCACGTGTCATGGTTTCCACCTTCAGCCCTGAAAATGATACCAAAAACACTACATTCTATCATATTTTTGTAACTTTTTACAAAATTTGAATCTGATGCTTAGAGACAAATTTACGACAATCTGCCCAAGGTGGCTTGTTTGAGATCAAATTCGGGAGCCTGCAAAAACCCTAACTTCCTCAGTTCATATCTCCGAACATATAGAGAGACGAGTTTTGAAATTCAGTCATGAGGTTCAACATGATTTTGGATCAAATGGGTTTTAATTTCATATCCTGAATCTTCTTAAAAAAAATTCATAGTTGAGTAATGCTAACAACACTTGGTTAACATTAATTGTTTGCCTCCACACGATAACATCTACAACGGTATCTCCTACTTCATCCAGTATTGGCACAATCCTATGCCATTATCCCAAGCTCTCTCATACATGCGACGGTTGTCAAATTACCCAAATTGGCCAACTGGCTTCTTTGTTACATGCAAAAGTTGTCAAGTTACCCAAATTGACTAACTAGCTTCTCTGTTACAGTCAGAGGTTGTGGAATTACGCAAATTGGTCAACTAGATTCTCATGCGAGGTTCCCTTTACTTTATCCAAGTGTTTTTTGACAGGGTAAAAAAGTTGATAGGCTTTAGATTCTTCAGGATATCACATCATGATGCAAGCATGAATATTTTCATACAATTTCTTCCTGCAATCATTGGAAATGTGTGCCTAAGAAACACATCTAAATGCTCTAAGGTGGTTGGGCTTCTTTCCACACCATTTCTCAACTAGAGTCACATTTCTCAACATGATAATAAGGTGGGCAGGCTTGTTGAGCCTTTCTTTTTGTGTAGTATGGGCTTCAAAGCTACAAATCAATGCTTTGGGTCAATGAATCGATGCTTCGAGCTTCACTGCACATGGGTTTGAATTTCCTTCCTTTCACATTGCAATTACATTTTCCCGCTAATGTTTTTTACATTATGATTACTAAAAACACATTTTCCTCAGAATGTTTTTGAAATTAGGATATTTGAAAACATACAACCTACCATGTTAAGAAATACCTGTAAATGTGCATATGTAACATGAAACAATGTTCTTTAATATTTCAACTTTGGTCATAGCCATGGCTTCCCTCAACCCTTCCAAGGGTTCTTTCAACTCTGTTCATAGCCATGGCTTCCCTCGACCCTTCCAAGGGTTTTCATGTAAGGTCGACAGGCAGAGCCAACAAGAGTAGAGCCATCTGTCCTTGTCATCTCAAGGATTGTGTATGTTCCTCTACTTTACCAATTAGCCGAGGTTAATGTGATGGAGGTTTCCATTTGGGTGAGTCATCCACTAACAGAGAGTAGGTGCTAACAAAGAGCAGGTGCAAACAACAACATGAATGAAACATTCCAAAGTGGCTATTTGAACACAAAAACCTAAAAGAGTTGTAAGTTCCCCTACTCTCCCATTATTATTGTTATTGTTTACATTGTCAATTGAAACAATTAACAAGTACCATCTCCCTGCATCCATCCTTTTGCCTCACAACGGATCCAACATATCTGTTGCATTCAATGAATCTCCCAGAAAATCCAACCTTTTTCCTCACAACGGATCCAACATATATGTTGCATTCAATTTGGAAAAAGTGAACTCACTGAGTAAAAGAATTGCCCTAATTGCATAGGTAGGTAAGAGAAGCTTGCTTTGATGTGATAATTATTGAACATGAAGAGATGCATTCTTTGAATAATACAAGTATCGAGTTAAAAAGTTTAAAGAGAAAGTCAGATTAAGTATAATCAAACAAACTTAGAAAGAAATATATTGTTTTGAATAGAATATCCATGCACAAATCGCCATACAAGCCATACATTCTCTTTAGTACAAATGAACATAAAAACCATATATTCTCTACAATTCAAATCGCCATACAAAAGAGACATTCTGTACATTACTACTAAATTGTATAGTAAATAAGTATCACCTTGGTATGTTACAGTTATGTGGCTGCCATACATGTGTTAATAGATACTAACCATCCATTATATAAAAATTAAAACAGATAAATTGTTTTGCATAAATTTATTTGATTATTTTGCAATTAAGTCTTTCGTATAAAGAAACTAGACATAACTTTCATAAAATGTACTTAATGCATAACATCATAGTTGCACGAGAATATACTTAAATATAAGTAAATTCAACACACTAACCACGAAAAAATTACCCCTTAGTTTTTTCATAAATTGGTTTCATTATCTAATGCATACAAGTCATCGTACGATACCTAGGCACTAGGGTTGGGCTTTTGTGTTCGAATTTCGGGCTATGTGGGCACGGCAAGAGCTAACCAGCCTGCCATGAGGCATTAAATGACTGGTTAGTTGCATTCCCTTTAACTTTATAACACACCCGCGCGCATAACGAGATAAATGAAAAATAATGGGGTGTGTTATAAAGTTAAAGGGCATGCAGCTAACCAGTCATTTAATGCCCTATGGCAGGCTGGTTAGCGCTTGCCATGTAGACACAGGGTTTTGTGTTCCCAGTTTATTATTCTGCCAGTGACTCAAAAAAATAAGTGCAAATATTACACCTCAACATGACATGTGAGCATTGATTCCAATCGTAAGGGTGCATACATGGGAGGGAAAGCGCTTGAAACATCTGGAATATACCCACCAAAACAATACATGCTCAGAAAAACATGCAAGAGATTTCTTTATATGCCCGGTGTGTCTTCACCAAACAAGACAGGTCCTGGACATCGCGGTGGGGCACATGCCAAGTTGATTTTCCTTTGATCATTTTCCATTGATGTTTGTTTATGAAGACGTAGAAGGCATTAAAAAATTTCCATTAGATTTTTTTCCAATGTGTAATATTATTTAGAGATTTAATTTAAGGTCTAGACATATACCTGGAACAACGACAAACCTAGAGGCAACTGAGTTGTATGTGTCCCCAACGTATTTTCTAGGCATCCCCTGACAGGCGTGATTGTGGCTCTGTCTGTCACATTAAACAAGTGGCTATTGTATGTTCAAAACAAATTAACAACTTGAATATCTCATTTCAAATGTTTTTAAAGGCCATGCTTTCAAGCATAACACACGAGCGTGCTGATATGAATATTCCAACAATGGTTTCGATCTTAGGCATAGTAGTTGAACAAGACTGATTATATTCTTGAGACTAAGCATTTGACAATGAAAGCTAATAATGAAAAAAACACTAATTTAAAGAAAGATTACAACATTATTATATAAAATCTAAGACATTATAATGTTTAAAGTTTATAATAAAGCAAGCTTATAAATATAGCATTAACCATAATTGATTATACATTGTGCATTGACTTATAGTGACCCATTCATTGTGCAAAGCAAGCCTATTAATCTAGCATTAAGTTGGAATTGACGTTGACAAGGTTTTCATGAATCGCTGTCTATATGTGTGCATGCAATTCTTTAGTGATTTTAAATGTTATAGGCATGCCAACGATTTTTATTAATAATCTACGATTCTGTAGTTACTCTAAATCAGAAGATTTTTTTTTTTCAGAAGAAAAAAAGCATAATATATTATATTGAGAAAATATATAACAGATGTTATGTTGCACATTCTCATATGTGTGTAGTATGTGTATCATAATGGCATATTGATACATATATATCTGGATGGACAAAAAGACATTCAGATGTGTTTTATATGGGTATAAAAGTCATGATGATTTGATGAGCAATGCATATAGATGAAGTCATCAAGTGGATCCATATGTCATGTGCCATATGGACATGATGCTGTCGGTGATGTAGATTGGTGGCACATGATGGTCTCTGAAGATGATGTCATTCCGCCATTTCCATACCATCCATAAAAATATCAATATAAGGAAGCGTCTATTTCCACTCTGTCTGCTCCACCATATGATAGCTGCATGGATGGTATCAAAATCTGTTAATGAAAAAACAAAATTGTGAGCCAAAACATACCAGATTCGTGTGGTGGATGAACATTTGATGAACATGTGAAGGTTGGTCTCTTCTTCATTGCCACATAGAGGGCATCTGCTAGGTTCGTGCCAAGATCACTTCCTGAGATTTTCCCATGATAGATTTTTATTGTAAAATACTAGCCATGCAAAATGTATAAACTTGGGCGGACAAGAAGCCTTCCAGAAAATATATGGAAAGGATGGAGGAGAGTAAGGATGTCTGCCCATGCACAGGTGTGTATATATGTCTCGGACAGATACAGGCCTCCTAAAACCGCTGACTGTCCATTTTAGCTGATCAGCTGTATCATGATGGTGGATGCCTCCCGCATTTAAAGAGTCTGAGATGGTTTTCCATTGTCTCACCGGCGTGTTCTGTAGATTGAGGTCATTACAATCCATCCATACCGGAGAGGATCCATGCCATTGTTTGATCAATTTATTCCATGTGAATATGCCTCGGTGATGAAGCTGTAAGATGAGTTCATTTGGAATAGTCAAATCTTTGTGTCCACATATCAGCGGGTCTATTCCAATGATGATGTTGACACCAGAGTGGAAGCGCCAACGCAAGCGGGATAAGAATAGTGTCTCAATATTCTTCATGCTGCGCCAAATGGGTGATCCAGTGCTAATACCAATGGATCCCTTCCTGTACCAAAAATTGATGCTTTTGCCTTTCATGTATCTTTGTCTTATGATATTGCTCCATGGTGATGTTCCATATATACCTCTCCATAGGGTGCGACAGATCAGCGCACAACCAAATTGTCTTATGTCCTTGATGCCCCATCCACCCTGATGTTTTGGTATGGATATATCCTTTATTTTTGCTAGATGAATCTTTTGTTGCATGGATTTACCACCCCAGATATAACAGGCCGTGAAATGGTTGAGCCGCCGAATGATACATGATGGAATATAGAATAAGTGTGCCCAGTAAACCGATAGATGCGTCAAAACCGCCACTGTGAGAGTAACTCTGCCAGCCATAGATAGAGTGCGGAATTCCCAGGAAGAAATTTTGTTGAAATATCGTTGGACCAACCATTCCTAGTCTGACGCCAGATAGTTGGGTTTGAGATGAAAGCCAAGGTATGTGATGCCATTCCAGATGGGATGGGATAGAACATCAAACATATCGGCTATGTGGGTGATCAAATCATTATTTTCTCCACTGTAATATAGAATTGATTTATGCCTATTTATAATGAGGCCGGTGGCTTTCTAGAAGTTGGATATGATGTCGAATAGGCATTGCCATGAGGTTAGCTGTAGCATAGCACATAAGAGTATATCATCAACAAATAGATTGTGAGATAATGATATATGCCTACTGATGCGGATAGGGGTACATCTGTGTTCATCCATAGCTTTGTTGATATGGAGGCTGAGAGAATTCATGACTAGGATGAAGATGATGGGGGCGAGTGGGCATCCTTGGCGGAGGCCCCTTTCGGCAGAGAAAAAAGGAGTAGGAATACTGTTGATGTTAATGGCATAATTGACTCCCTCAATACATGCCATGATCCATAATATCATTTCTGTACGTAAACCAATGTGAGCCAAGAGACATCGAATAAAGCCCCAGTCTATGCAGTCATAGGCCTTTTGTAAATCTATCTTGAGAATAGCCCCATCTATGTTTTTAGAGAACATTGAATATATGCATTCCTGAGTAGATGCAACAGCGTCCATGATATTCCGTCCTTTGAGAAATGCTTGTTGATCTCTAGATAGGTGAATAGCCAGGATACCCTTTATACGCTCAGCAATTATCTTTGATATAATCTTGAAAGAGATGTTACAGAGAGATAGCGGCCTGAAGTCCGAGAAGGAGTCCGCATCGGGCTTCTTGGGGATGAGGGCTATCAGCGTAGATGTAGTATGAGAATGAATATGTCCAGTCGTCCTGGAATTCTCGATCATATGTAAGAGATCGTGCTTAAGGAGCTCGAAAAAACATAGAAAAAATTCGATGGACCATCCATCGGGACCAGGACATTTGTCCTTGCTGAAAGCTTTGAGAACCTTAAGAAGCTCGTCCTCAGTGACCGGTTGATAAATGGAATCATTGCATGAATCATCAAACATGATAGGATATATCTCGATTCCCCATAAGGTGTCATGAATGGCAGCGCCATTTCCCCTGCTGTATTGTGCTTTGAAATGTTTGATAGTTGCGTTAGAAATGTCCTGTTGAGAGTATAAGAAGCCACCATTTCCGTCGCTGATCCGCCAGATAGCATTGGTCTGTCTTCTGTGGTTAGCATATCTATGGAAGAATTTGGTGTTCCGATCACCCAGACGAAGCCATATAGCCCGGCTCTTAAGACGCCAAGAGGACTCCTCCATTTTTAATAGATGGATTTTCCGACGAGAAAGATCCGATATCTGAGATCTCGTGTGAAAAGACATAGAATTGGGATCGTGAGCAGAGAGGATTTGTTCGATCGCCTTTTGTATATTTATGAGTTCCATCCTATTTTTCCTCTTTTCAGCAGTCTGCCATGTTTTTACTTTGGAGCGGATGAGAGACATGCGAGAATAAAATGATGAGGAGGGGTCGGATTTGACCAAGTCCTGCCATGCTGTGGAAACCATTTGGATGAAAGCCAGATCCTCCATAAAAGTGTGATCAAATTTAAACGGGAAATGCTGATCAAATGTCTTCTGTCGCCATCGAAAGAAAATGGGCCTATGATCTGAGATTGTATCACTACCAATGGAGAGAGAAGGATGGCCGAATATGTTAATAATATTAGCCTGAATAATGACACGGTCCAGACGTTTAGCAATATAAGAGTCACCCGAGCAGCCATTGTCCCATGTGTGGGACGATGGGGAAGGAGAAATATCAATAAAATTCCATTGCCAGGAGACCACCCCAAACTTCATCAGGACCCAGGGTGAAATTCATATCACCGACAAGCATCAAATGTTTAATCTCACATAGGTCCGATGAGAAAAATCTGTCCCAGAAAGGAAATTTGTGTAAATATGGAGCATAGATATTGAGGATGTTGACTGAAGATCGATGTCCCTGAAAGGAGACATTGAGAAAAATACCAGCAAAACATTTGTAAGCAGAAGCACGAATCCATAAAGGATTCCAAAGAGCAACAAGTCCACCAGAGAGACCGCATGCGTCAATGGCCGACATATGCCAAGAAGGGAACATCCTTCTGAAGTAGGAAAGAGATGATTTACTGTCATGCATAGATTCTTGAATGAGAATGATCTTAGTACGCGCAGAGTAGAAAAGATGTTTCAAGGCAAGATATTTTGGCCCTGCCCCCAGCCCCCGAATATTCATAGAAACAATATCCATCATGGGGCAGATGGACCAGCCACATCTGCTCTAAGAGGCTGAGATTGAGAGTGGGACAGCTCAATAATTTAAAAAGAAAGAAACAATAAAATCAAATGAAATGAAATTCATATTCATGCTTATCCAAATATCTTCTGAGCATTCGAATATATACACAAACTAAATACAAATATATATACAGATGCAAACTGATGAATCGCTGGACATTTAAATTTGGAACTTGTCACATTTTACAAATTCAAGGTGTTAACGAAATCGATATCCCTCCTTGTATTAATATAACAATCGAAATCGATATAACAAGCTGAGGGGATTCTTAGAAAAGGTGACCAATTTACTTAGATCTTTATGGACTAGATAATGTTGACTCATAACACTAAATAAAAAATCTTGATATTTGCAGGGACTTGTTGCTTGCAACTCACCTTATTAGTCCCTGCCATCTCGCAATGGCCAGGGACTATAGTAATTGAAATGGATCACTTTAGCATTAGTTTGCGTGATCTTTTATGACTTATATGACTTATAGCTTAATGTTTTTTTTGAGTCGAGTTTTTACGGCCAATGAAATTCCAGTTTCAATTTGCATCGTCTTATTTGGCCTCATACCAAGGCATATGATGCCAAAGCTTATGGTAAAATAGATATTAAACCACCATGTGAAACGATATGAATTAATATTAGCATTAAATCTTAAACAATATATGCTAAAGCACATGTACCACTGCTACAATACAATAGCATATGTACCCCTGCTATAACATGTACGCCTGCCACTGCATGTACCACCATTACATGTACGCCTGCCACCACATCTATGCCTTTTGTGGGCATGTAACAAGTGCCAACTTTCCTCTCTACTGTGCATTCACAATATTAATATTTCTTTGCTTAAAGCGCTGCAATAAAATTCAAATTCATTCACTTGAATAGGTAGAGAACTCACTGGGTGAACCAGGCACCAGGCGCAGGGCGAGAGCAGCCATCGATTCCATAACAATCCTTCATTATCAGGGAGGAAGTTCCCATGGCTCTAATTTTTTTAACCTCCTGTACGCATCATTTGGTAAGACGTTTTGCTAATTAATTTTCTATTTTTGTCCAGTTTCATATCTTGCTATTAAATGTTTCTATTGACATCTTCTAAGCCATGGTATTTTGCAGGCAACAAATTACCTACTTGTTGTGGTGCCCGTACATGTATGCTCAGGTTGCTGTACATGATTGCTTGTTGAACCTCGTCTTGTGCTGCGCGTTACCCTCCCTTCGCCAGACAATGATGGAACGATCACAAACTCCAGAGTACAGAATGGAGCCGTTTGGGTTGAGAGCCAATGCGTTGATAGCAGATTTGTGTCTCTCAAGAGTTGCAACCACAGAATGTTTTATCTCGCCTGAGGCCTTTGCCCATATTTTCATTCTGGAATCCGCAGATCCTATGTAAACAAAACCATCTACCGAAACCACAAGCGCATTGATGGCATCATCGTGGGCTCTGAAAGTTTCAACTCATCTCAAGTCGGAAAGCCTCTAGATCTTCACCGTCCTGTCCCAGGAAGCTAAGTATAAAAACCCTTTTATATCAACCGACAGAACCGATATGGTATCCACATGTTCAATCCAGAGAGCCTTCCTGTGCCTGCGCACTTCAACATAATTGCCAGGATGTATGGCGTTGATCACATAATCCTTGAGGGTCGGCATCGTGGCCACCAGCTTAGGGCCTGACATCTTCCCACTGCTTTTCCAAGCTCTAATTCTATGATCTTGATGCGCGCTGTATATCCTGTCGCCGGTTGACCTCGGGATTTCTCCATACTCGAATTTTATTTCTGGAGGACTCGCTGTATAGGAGGATGCCTTCCATTGCTAGAGAAAGAACGCACCCACCATGGCCTCTTAGTGTAGCTACGCATCGACAAACGGTGCCTCTGCCGTTAGTCTTCAGAGACTCATGATCTATAATCCCAATAGAGGGGATTGATGCTAGACTGCTATCTGAAGAAATACTAAATTCTAATTGCAGTCTTGTCACAGGCCTTTTACTGTAATTAGACTGTGAGGCGTAATCTTCAGAAGTAGACCAACCGCGAATTGGGGCTCCTGAGCTTCTGCGCCGCTTGCTGCGAGCTCGCCCGGGCACTGCCCTCTGTGACCTGGGAGTCTCCTTTATAGGCGGTATTTCAGGGATTATCGCTTCATCGGTTGGGTTCTACTTCTTCTTCTCCCTGTTGTCGTTGATTTTGTCCTTAGACAAGTCAGCCAAGGGACCAGAATTCAAACTTCCTGTCGCTGCAAAGGAATCCTCCACAAAGTCCGACAACCATTCTAGACCAATTCCATCTTCGTACTGTTAAAACCAAAACAAAAATTTATATGTATTACATATGATTCCAATTGCTAAAACTACAAAAATATGCAGCAAAATGGCAAGCACTTTCTACAAAGTCAAAGTAAAAACAACGCGCACTACTCTCTGCAAAATTTCATGTTTTCTGCCTTCACACTGATCTGGTTGTCACATTGTTTGGTATACATGTAGGTTGGCCTTCATCGAACATGACAGAGAAGCCTCCCAATTTGGACATTTGGTATGCATGCACCCCAGATCCAGAAGAAGGCATTTGATATGCATGTAGGTTAGCGCTCATGGCATGAGAGATACGTGGCTGTGTTGAGGCTTTTTTATAAAACAGGTGTATCAGTGATCGTTTCATGCCGTTGATATAATGTTGGTTAGATATAACATGGCCTAGACTATGTGTAATCTAATACTTGTCATGTGTAATCCGATACTCGTCACTTAGTTTATTAGAGTGTATAACAAGCTTTAGTACTAAACACGTGATCCCGAGCAGGATAAGCTATGTTGAATAATAATATTTCGCAACGGGCCATTTGCATGTTATAAGTTTTAGGGACATTTGAAGCAATCTATGAAAAAAGTCAATACCAATTTGATACATCCTATAGATGTAAAAAGAAAAAATAATAAAATAAAATAACTCTGGGGTCATAAGTTCCTTTGGTTTTCGGAGGTCGGGTATACAATCATCAATGGAGAACTATATTGGTGGTGGCAATTGTATACTTAGGTGCTATAATGATGGAACGATCACAAACTCCAGAGTACAGAATGGAGCTGTTTGGGCTGAGAGCCAATGCGTTGATAGCAGATTTGTGTCTCTCAAGCATTGCAACCAGAGAATGTTTTATCTCGCCTGAGGCCTTTGCCCAGATTTTGATTCTGGAATCCACAGATCCTGTGTAAACAAAACCATTTGCCGAAACCACAAGCGCATTGATGGCATCATCGTGGGCTCTAAAAGATTCAACTCATCTCAAGTCAGAAAGCCTCCAGATCTTCACCGTCCTGTCCCAGGAAGCTGAGTATAAAAGCCCTTTTGTATCAACCAACAGAACCAATATGGTATCCACATGTTCAATCCAGAGAGCCTTCCTGTGCCTGTGCACTTCAACATACTTGCCAGGAAGTATGGTGTTGATCACATAATCCTTGAGGGTCGGCATCGTGGCCACCAACTTAGGGCCTGACATCTTCCCACTGCTTTTCCAAGCTCTAATTCTATGATCTTGATGCGCGCTGTATATCCTATCGCCGGTTGACCTCGGGATTTCTCCATACTCGAATTTTATTTCCGGAGGACCCGCTGTACAGGAGGATGCCTTCCATTGCTAGAGAAAGAACGCACCCACCATGGCCTCTCAGTGTAGCTACGCACCGACAAACAGTGCCTCCGCCGTTGGTCTTCAGAGACTCATGATCTATGATCCCAATAGAGGGGATTGATGCTAGACTGCTATTTGAAGAAATACTAAATTCTGATTGTAGGCTTGTCCCAGGCCTTTTACTGTAATAAGACTATGAGGCGTAATCTTCAGAAGTACACCAACCGCGAATTGGGGCTCCTGAGCTTCAGCGCCGCTTGCTGTGAGCCCGCCCGGGCACTGCCCTCTGTGACCTGGGAGTCTCCTTTATAGGCGGTATTTTAGGGATTATCGCTTCATCGGTTGGGTTCTACTTCTTCTTCTCCCTGTTGTCGTCGATTTTGTCCTTAGACAAGTCAGCCAAGGGACTAGAATTCGAACTTCCTGTCGCTGCAAAGGAATCCTCCACGAAGTCCGGCAGCCATTCTAAACCAATTCCATCTTCGTACTGTTAAAACCAAAACAAAAATTTATATGTATTACATATGATTCCAATTGCTAAAACTACAAAAATATGCAGCAAAATGGCAAGCGCTTTCTACAAGCGTTGCTTCTAGTGGCTCTAAACACTACAACAATGCTTGCTTGATTAGACTTGTTGCAACGCTGACCTCTTTCTTGCTGCAACTATCAAGAGCATATGGCAGGGACTAGCTGCCGCGCAGTCTGCCTTGTTTATCTTGAACTTATCATATGTGTATATCTAATTATGGGTTTTAAGCTGTTTATTTGAATGTGTGAAAAATAAACGGTAAATTTTATGTTGGTTATACTCATCAGATATCATATTTTATGGAAAAAATTATAAGATATCATATTTTATGGAAAAAATGATAAAGAATGTACTTGAAAATTTTAAATTATTTTGTTAGATAATATATTATATTTATAAATATATTCATAGATATTCATGTTCTAGAATTGGAATTTTTTTTAGATTGAATAATGGAGATATGTTTAATTGTTGTCCTTCCTTTTAATTATTACTATTCAATGTTAACCTCCTACGAGAGTTAAAACCACTCTAAATGTGCCGCCACCACTTTGTTGCCGAAAGAACCAACTCAAAAACAAAAGTGGCTATGATAGAATGGAGCCATTTTTTATGGCCACAGGAATAACCAACCACGAGATTTCTTCAACTAAATTTTGTATCATTGTACTATTCTCAGTGCACCGAAATTTATTGGAATTTTAGGAAGTTATGGTTAGAAGACTAGAAGATATTGCCATTTTTTTATATTAATGGGTGTGTATTTTGGAATAGTGCTTCTACAATTTTAATTTAATTATTAATAATTATTAGGTGGATGGGAGAGATTTAACCTCCTCAAAATACTTTAGAATATCCTTAGTAGTAATCATAATTTAAAGGTTGAGATTTATGTCAAAAGTAGTTATGTATTTTTTACCCTTTTACTTATATTGATAGGCGTGTCTATTGTGGAATAGGACTTGCACAATTTTAATTAAATGGATGATAAAGATTTAACCTCCATGGAATATCCTTAAATATTCATAGTAATATACACAAATAAAAGATTGATATTTATCTCCAAAGTAGTTATGCCCTTTTTTCACTTTTAATTAATTTGATTAATTTAAAAAAAATTATGATATGAACAAGACCCATTTGAAGTGAGTTATCATTTTTTGGATTTATGGTATTGATAAGGCATGGTATTGACACATGGTATTGTAAAAAAACCTATTTACATATTAAAAGTCTCTATGGTAAAATGGGGGGTAAATCTTTGTGATTAATAATCTTGTTCCATATTTTTTGAAATGTATATATGTTTAACTTATATGTTAATTCTTTTATAACCCACCCAGATCCATCTTAAGTTCTGATCTAAGTGCCGAGAGCAACCAAATCTCTTTTCACTCTAAAAGAAGTTTGCAACTCAAGGGATTTGATCCCTCTCAATGCTTGGTAGATCTGGAGTTAAGATGGATCTAGGTTGGTTTAATTCCCCCCTTT
>APFE030278225.1:194959-313157 GCA_000404065.3 Pinus taeda
TTTTTAGCAAGATGTATTATGAAGTGTTTTGATCTTTATTATGGATTAATACCTATCATCATTTATCAACCATTTAATTTATAGGCTTCCCTATTTAAATTGATAATTTAAAATTTTGTGCTATGAACATGTGCCATACTAACATGAGCTGTGGATTTTTTGGGCATGTGGTTAGTAAGCCATGATATTTAGTCCATGATATTATAACAAAGCTTATTTACAAGTTTAAAATCTCTATGATAAAGTAGAATCAATTTACATGGTTAAGAAACTTGGTATATTTTTTTTAATGTATATATGTTTAACTCATATATTATTTTTTTTAATTAATAACAAAATAATAACTTTAAAATAAAGTTATAATTTATAATTTTGTTAATTTTTTGGGCATGGAGTATGCCCTATAATTGGTTATGCTTGACTAAGAGCTCATCGCCTTGGATGTAAGGAAGCAGGTTAATGATCCATGACCAAGAGGTGTATGTTAAGAGTGAAAGCCTACCCCCTTACGGACCATCATCAATAAATTCTAGGTGACATGGTTCTCCTTGAATAATAGTGATGAGTCAGTCTATATTTGTGGCTAAGAGCTAGTGATGGTTGTTCCCACTACTAGTTTGACTATTGAGTTATGTTAATTTTTATCACTGTGTAAAAAAAAAATAGTTAATTTTAATGATTGCACCGAGAGGTGCTCTACAACACATTATAGGGGAGATGTGTAAGCATAATGTACGTAAGTAAGTAAGTATCTATGTATGTCAACACTTTTAAAAGTCAACTCAATATGTTTATTTTATATTAATATATCAAATTTATAAGACATAAGGATATTAGTGTTAATTCAACTTATTAATATTAATAAGATAGAACGTCAAAAGTGCAGGGATATATATATCAAATCCTTAGTCGAGTCGAGAGATTGTAAAATCACTAATCAATCTGGGGATTAAGGATTTACCTGTTAATTATGTGAAGGATGAGGATGCACAACCAATTGTGGCAAATAATGATTTTAGTAAAGATGTGCATGTCATTTCCCTTGCGAATATCTACAAAAAGTAATCTCGATTTGTTATCTTTGATTGCAACATAAAGGAAGAAGACTTTTGGTATTCATAGGGATTTATCTCATATCCATGTCATCGTGGTTTTAATTCGGGCTTTGATTTTTGTGTATATTGTGATTTTTTTCATGAAGGTTTCCTAATAAAAAATATGAAAATGTATCTCGATTGAAAACATTAAAATGTGTCTCCATGAAATTCAGAAATATTCTAGGGTTTGAGCCTAGCTAAATGATCCATTGTAAATTTGCATTATTGAACCCTAAATATGTACATAAGGTTTGAGCACCACTACAGATGTGGTAAGAGTGGGAGGGGTAATATTTTTCCCTAACAAACAAGTTGTAATAATATTTGTGTGGGGATTAGGCACAATAACCAACAATAAAGTTGAACATCTAGCAATTTGGAAAGGCTTGGACATCACTCAAAGCAAAGGAAGTAAGGAATTAACTATCATTGGGGACTCTATGCTTGTGCAAATAATTGTCAGACTCCAATTAATCCCATGACCATTTGAGTCCTAGAATATTAAAGAGGATCAATATTCGTATTAAAAATTTTGAAAAATTGTCCTTGTAACACAATCTTCACCATCTCAATTGCGATGTTGATGCAATGGTGAATCGAGGCTCATAATTAAGGGAGGGAAAATTCGAATTAAAAAAAAGTGACATGGGGTTTGTCCCCATACCATGGCTGAATCATGTCATATCTGGAGCCTATGGCCATCAATGATGGCATTGATAGGATCATAATGGTCAGAATAATTATTTCCTGCATGGTGAATAGGTGGGCTAAGGAACGAGTTATGTATCCACTTAGTCATGTTTGGAGTATTGAGGTTGACTATTGCAATTCCTGTTGAGTTACATATACTCGGAGGATGGAACTATAGGTAATTGGGTAAATAACCTTCTCTTAAGGATGACATACCAATCAAGAGTTTTAATCACAAAGAAACGAAGACAAAATTTACATCACGCCAATGAAAATTGGCTACAAGGTTGGTTTAATAGGTCTCTTGAGAAGGAAAATTACTTAAAAAGCATGAGGATTGAAGAGTTGCAAGAATTAATGGCGAAAGAAGAGTGCAATTATGGGGAAAGGGAAGACATCTAATATAAGTTGGCCTTGCCTCTCCTTGAGGTATCTATTTGCCTCCCCTCCGAGCTTCTTCCTAGAAATTGTATCTTGTTGTGTGGTTTGGTGATGGCATCGTCAGGTGGGAATCCTTTGGAGACCGATATGAATCGGTGGAAGAAAGTAGTGGAATTTTGATTTAAGTTGATAATGGGAAGACTCGACCTCCTCATGTAGAGAGTGGAGTTATTGGAAAAGGACCGAGCAGCCAATGCAGATCATATCTATGCAAAATTTGAAAGTGTAGAGGTGAAATTGGATAGGAAAATAATTAGGTTGGAATCTAACCTTCTAAGCAGTAACTATGAGTTGGTGAACGAATTTTTTTTTACAGAAATGTATGAGCTAATCGTTGGATTGTATAGCCTTTCTCTCACTCTAGAGCAACAAAATATTAGTGACATAGATGATGGCACAACAACGAGAAAGGGAGATAATTTATCCAATGAGGATTTTGGCCCTTCAACCCCTAGTTAACGATGTGTTTTTATGTATTGAAATATATCTTTGTTTTGGGTAAATTTTGTTGGTCATATGGGTTGAAATACTAGTGTAATATCTTAGTTCATAAGGCTCGTAGGGGGAAAGATAATTTTTTTTGGTTGCACTAAAACATAGAAGCAGTTGACATATTTGAAGAAAGTTTTGTCTCTTATGATGTAAAATAGTATGTCTGTTTAATCTAGGCTTTATAATATCACTTACCCGTTTTGTTAAAAAAAGAAGCTTTGAACGCCACTACATGATTCAAAGAGTCCAGAAATATTCTAGGGTTTAAGCCTAGCTAAATGATCTACTGCAACTTTGCATTATTCAACCCTAAATATATTCATAATGTTTTAGCACCACTACATGATCCAACACAACTTTTGATTGAGAAACCTTCATGAAATTAATTGTAATATACACAAAAATCAAACATGGATTAAAACCACACTAACATGGATATTTGTTAAATATTTGTGAGTAGTAGAAGTCTTCTTCCTATACTATTGCAATTGGAGATAACTGATTGAGCTTACCTTTTGTGTTGGGAAATAATAAGTTAATGATTAAGTTATGATTATTTTCTTTTTTAATGTTTAACCTAGATAATTCATTAATTTTTTTTTTAAACCAATAACAAAATTAACTTGTTTTTTTGACAAATAAATTTAATAAATAATATAATAATAATCATACCATGACCTAATTCTAATGGAATTGGAGATATTTGGAAAATTGTTCCTTAATAATGGTATTTCCTCCCACAAACCATATTCAAATGAAAACTATCTCTCTGCTCTAGCTAGTTATGTGGTTTAATCCCATAAGCAGGGCCCCTCACTCATTTTATGGAATCTAGCTCGGGGTGAGAGCTACAAGTGAACCTGACCGCAACTTGTTTATGGTTAAGTAGAAAAACAGAATCCCCACCTCAGTTTGCAAAACCATCATTAGAAGATGAGTATTCTTTTACCTAGTATGTCTTTGTATTAGTTTTCTTAGTATTCAAACACATTATGTTGATGATATGGGCCTTGCAAGGCAACATTTATTAATATATGTGTTGCTATTTATTGATGCACAAATACCTTCATGATCCTCCACCCATGATGCACGTGGCACATTTTCTTCTTAATAACAAGGATTGCTAATTTACAAGCATTCATCATCTCAATGTTTTCCTAAGTCTTTCAGTGTCAAACATTGACTTGGGGGATTTATCCCTTTTCAAGGAGGGAGATGTAGATATAGATGGTGGGAAGATAGAGAGGGAAGAAGATATCAAAGAGAGAGAGATATGGGGGATATATGGAGGGGGAGATACAATATTATTCACTTAAATAGATGCATTTACTTTAGTGTAGATGTTAATTCCTAATCCTATGTGATTGATTGAAATGGATGCATTAATTTTAGTTTAGTTTCTGATTTTTAATATTATTTGATTGCTTGCACTAGATGCATTGATTTCAATGCAGATGTTGATTTATAATCCCATTTGATTGTTTGTACTGGATTCATTTATTTTAGTGTAAATGTTGATTTATAATTCTATTTGAATGCTTGCACTAGATGTATTGACTTCATTGTAGATGTTGATTCCTTATTTTGTGTAACTAGATATATGATGTACATTAATTTTAAAGTAATTAGAATAATAATGTGCATTGATTTCGGTGTAAGCATAAAAAAAATTATTGACGACGTGCATTAAGTTTTGTGTTATAGTATCTCAACCATAAATAAACTACTTAAATTTTCATCTTAAATAAAATGTTCACTTACCTAAAATGTTTTCTTCCTAAAATGGTAAACTATTTGTAATTGACTACATTCTTATTATTCCCATTTTCCATCATTCAAAATTGTTAGTCACTTTTCATTCAAACGTAGTAATAGAAAATAACTACAATTAAAACTTACTTGGGATTTAACACTCCATAAGTCACAATGAATGAATTTGGAGAAATATATTATTAATATTGGAGAGCAAGAGGGACAAAGCATGACATTTACTACAATAACTTGACTTAAAGATTTAAATGGCCTACATTTTAAGTTGCCCTTTCATATGATCCATATGAAAATATGGAAAAGCTAATATGTGTGACAATAAGAACAATAGGAGAAAATAGCTTGAGATTGATCACAATAAAAACCATTTACAATCAACTATATTCTTCTTATTCACATTTTCTATCATTCAACATTGTTACATAGTCTCTTTGTGTTAAAAAATTATATTTCGTAACTTTTCATCATTCTAGTTATTAATAGTTTCTACCATCTCAACAAACTGAGGTAACTCATAAAATTTAAAATTTAAATGACTAGATTAATCTTAAATATAATATTTAAAATGATTAGAATAATTAAATATTCAATAATTTTTCCATGGCGGCACACGAATGAAACCAAGCTATATCCATCTTAATCCTAGATCTATCAAGTTCCAAGAGGGATCAAATCTCTTGAGGTGGAAACCTTCCCTCAATTTTTGCACTCAAAAAAGAGGTTTGCACCTCAAGAGATTTTATCCCTCTTGACGCTTGATAGATTTAGGGTTAAGATAGATCTTGACTATTTTTTATTGATTTAAGCCCAAATTTTGAGTTTGCTTTAAAAACCCACAATGCCCAGACTTTCTCCAAAAAGGTGTTTCCTTCAACCTTGTTCATCGTCACATTACATGATATAAATCCCTTTATAAAAACAATCGCAACGGGAGGATTTGAATAAACAGTGGGAGGATTTAATAATTAGTGGGAGGATCCAAAATGGTATAACCCTTTCTATATATTCAAAATCTCATGGCCTCTGCCCTTGCCTTATCAAACAGGCATGCATACCTTTGTCAAAGCCTTTTATGAAACTTGACCCTTTTACTATGGTCAAGCTCTGAACCCTTCAAACCTTACCATGGGACCATTCCTTGCAACCAAGGCTCCTAGAAGCCTGACCCAAATCCTTTCTCATTTTTCACTTCCATAGAACCTTGCTTTATAACCAAGAGCATATTGGAGCTCCAAATGCCGACATTTCCTTAATTTCTTGTTCTTCGAACTTCCCAGGTAAATCGCTTTCGGGCTGCACCACTTACTTCCTTCATGCCACCACTTCCAAATTCTCCCACACGTCTTCACATAATTGATCCACAAGCCATGTAATTCTGCTCCTTTGTGCCTATTGCAATGGAAAGAAGATTCACAAAATCCTTCGAGTTACGAAATCTCTGGGCGGGGTCCACTCCACAACGTGAGCTCAACCCTTTATTCCCGATCTTTCTTTGTCTATCAACTTTGCCTCAGTCCCACCTTTAGTAGCCCAACACTATAAAAAAAGTGTTTACAATGGGGTGGAATCACTCCAGGCAGTACCCATTATTTGTCTTATCAAGGTTATGTAAGCCGAACTTAATAGCCCAACTCATTAAAAATTGAACACATCAAAACTGCTTGGTAGAAGCCACTAGCATGACAATTTTAAATAACGCATTCCTCTAATTGTTCGGTCTCCTAGTGATACCAAGTGACGAATTCCATTGAAACTCTAAAAAAACTAAGTGTTTTGCCTCTCCTTTGTGTTTGACTCCTACTATCATCTTGTCCTTTGTACGCGCTCCTCTAGTAGTACGCATCTCGGTACTCTATCAATGGATTTGAGTTGCTTCCGCTGCAACTTTGATCTTGCTTTTGACTTGAACTCCTTTCGAAATTTCCTTCTTTTTCCTAATTAAATTGAGGCTTTGCGCTCTTCTTTACTATGCCTTCTTTCCTCTCCAATTCCTCTATTTTGACTTTGGCTCTTCTACAACAATAGTTATATTATATAACTATATCAATTCCTCTAGAACTTTGATTGTGTTTTTTCATTCTCTAGTGATCTTAGTTTCCCATAGCTACGCACTTTGATCTTTCAACAATTACACTATGTGTGTGTGTGTGTGTGTACATGCATTTATCCCTCCTAAGCTTTGATCATACTTACAACGCATCTAAATCAAGGCTCAATCTCACATAATAACATGATTTTCTTAAACTGAGTATTTTCGATGAATTTCCACACATAATATTACAAAGGGCCCTCTTAGAAATATTTACAGTAAAATCCCTCTCATCATTGTTTCCTTACTTGGTCCTCAGATCCTCCCAAACTCTCTTTTACACACCCCCTCTCTCTATCCATTTATTTCTCATTTTACATTATTAAATACAAGAGGATTCTAAATTAATTCAGTTCAGATCCACCATTTCCTTACTTAAACCACTAATCTAGGAATTTTTAGATCCATAAATATTTCAAGGAATCCAACTACCCTTAAATCTCTCCAACTCACTCAAATATTATCGAGATCCATCCAAAGGAATATACTTGACTATAATTTCTTTCCTAATTATATATTCTTGTATAATTCTTTAAATACATAGGATATACAAATAATATAAACAAAAGCACTCACTTAGGGGACCATCTCCCTTGGTAAAGAAATGACCCTAGTCTAGTCAAAATAAAATTTTGAATTGGAAGTCGAATGCTCCTACATCAAACTCCCAAGGTAAAAAAAAATTATGGTCTCTTAACCATGAACTTCCATATGCTGATGAAAAAATCCTTCTATGTCCCAAACTTTTGTTTGTAGTTAATCTTTCTCCTTGTTGTGTTGTTGTTGCTTTACTGTTTCTAATTCTCCATGTCTCCATACTTTATTCTACTATTGTCCTTTTTATCTGTTGATGCATGCTTCTTTAGTCAACTCAAATTCTTTTCTAGTTGTCCTCCTCCTTTGGTGCACTTTCTTTTGGATGTCTTCCTCATCAACATCCACATTTCCTCTATCACCTCATCAATCTCTAATTTTGGTTGAACTCCATTGCTGTCATTGTTCTCAGGCTCCTACATATCCTCTTCTTCCACAAGAGTTATAAATCCCTTCTTCATTTCTAGTATGCACATCCCTTTATTAGTTTGTTGTCCACATTTTTTAGTTTTCTCCTCATTGCTTCTAAACATTATTTCCTCTTCCTCTAACTCTACTTTTAGAGACTGAATTTGCAATCTTTTTCTCTCAATGTTTTTCTCAAATAAATTTAACTCTTCAAACAATTAAAATTTATTTTGAATTGCCTCCATGTCCTCCATGCTTGAATCCCTTGTTAACCATTTCTCCTCATCATCACTTATGTTTCCTTCCACATGCATGAGACTTCCAATTGAAATCTCATCAAGCATATCTTCTTGAAATATTTGTCCTTCTTTAAATGTTGCTTCACATTCTAATGTTGATTCATATATAATGTTCCAACATCATCATAGAAGTAGATGATGTTATCTCATCCTTCTCTAAATAAAAAATCAAGTATAGTACTCCTTCGATTTCTTCTGGCGTAACAACTTTCTTATTAACGTTTACCTCTTCAAATATATTAAGCATATCCTCACAAAACTTTTCCATTTCAATCATCTCATCTAGAAGTCTCATTTCTTCACTAGCTTGCACAAATACATCAGTCACACACTGATCACTACCTTCCAAACCTGCATACATACAAAAAATTTCAAAGTCAATAATATAGTTATCTTACTTTGCCGAGGCTTCAAATCCATTTTCTTCCTCCTGCAGACTGTCTATATATTCTTCCTCAATGTACCAAGCTTCTTCTACACCAAAGAACACATTCCTTTCAAAATCAACTTCTCTGAGTTCATCCTTCAGTTTGTTATACTTCCTTTGTCTCAATTCTCTCTACAAAGAATTCCATATTACTTTCTTCTTCCTCATTATCTAGCGATAACATCCCCACTCTACACAATATTTCTTGAGCTCATCAAAATATGCTCTTAAATTAGCCAAATTTCTCTCCTTTTCTTCATCACTCATTTTCCTTTTCCCCATGATTACTACTTTTGCATTTTATTCTCTTTTATTGTGACTTCTGCTTGAACCTTGCACATGACTATTGTTGGTTCAAGAAAAAGGTATGTTTTCTCCTTGGTAATAGCTTTATTTAGCACTCATCCTCACAAAGTAGAGGAAATAATAGCTAAAGTCAAGTAAAAGTAATCAGTAACAAATTAGACGAATCTAAGTAGGAAACACTAATTTTTACTATCTTTATGTGCATAAGACACGAATTGATTGATAGTTTCTCAATCGACAAAATGACAACATATCATAAGGGAAAGCAACAACGTCAGAGGCAAGGCAGGACAACGGAAGACCAAGCAAACAAATGAATAGTTTATGACAGAATCAGATCAGGTATAGAGAAATCCTCAGGATCCCCTGATCCTGAGGTTTCACTTTTATCTATTTACTTTCTAAATGTAATATATAAGGCCGAAAGGAAAAAACTGCACGAAGTTCAGAATTTCACAGTTTGTAGTTATTCTTTTGGACATATAATACTATTATCTTGGATGTTGTAACTTGGTTACTTATTTTAATGAAGAAAGACTTCATTTAACGCATACTTATATTTTGAGTATCTCTTAGTGGAGACTTCTGGTGACTCTGGGCCCAGTCAAGAGAAGATCTACTGCTTCACCTGTGCCATAATCTTTTCTATTTTATTCTTTATTGCTTGTTAATGTTAAGTTAATATTACTTTTGATTATCGTAAGGATTATATATACAATTTTCTTTTGCTGTTGATTCGAGATTTAGATTGATTCGTGTGTTATATGCTAGTAATACTTTTGATTGAATTGGTTATGCTAGTTCCAGCTCAGATTGTTGTCCATTTCAAGTAATGTTATCATAGATTTTAGAGACAGAATTGATCACTTTATGCTTCTACAATTAGTTGCTATTCAGATACCATTTGGTATTCATGTATCGTTTGTTGTTCAATTTAGAACTGTTGTTCAATTCGGATAATTGTTGTTCAATTCTGATTTGTTGTTCAATTTGGATTTGCTGTTCAATTCAGAATTGCTATTCAATTCATATTTGTTGTTTAATTAGGATTTGCTATTTAATTAGGATTTGTTATTCAATTACCATTGCTGTCAATTGTTACAGTTCTCTTTCATGAGTGAGCAAGTTAGCTTCAATTCTATTTACGACTGCCAAGCGTGATTCTTTACAAGTTGTATTCAGATTCATTTTCTTTCATGATAAGTTAAGTACAATTGCAGAGTGCGTTATGAATTTATTTCAGAGTTACTTCTTTCAAAGTTGTTTGGATTGAGTTTGAAGAAGATAGTCATTAGCAATTGCAACGATTTGTTATTAGTTAACCTTTGAATTCACTGCATATATAGTGCTGACACTCTTGAAATAAAAAGACTTGCCTCGGGTTGACAATTAATGTAGGAATTAAGATTGCGTGTAAAAAGACATCTTAGTGCACCAACATTTTGGCGTTTTTTCCAGGGAGAGTGTTCCAAAGTGATTTCCTTTTTATCTTACTGCAAAAGAATTGGGTTTTAAAAATGGGAGGTAAGAACCTACGTAGCTAACAAGCAAAGTGCTTGCTTACCAGCCCGCTTTTCAGAAAAATCTTAGAGGTTAAATAGGAATTGGTTTTTATGAATGACTAGGAATAGAAAGATAGAAAAATAATAGAACCCCCCTCCAAAATCAATAAAACCCAAGGGATTGGTGAACCTTTGGAGAACTAACTTTATAGATGAAATTGTGAGAAAACCAGAGTCTCAAGCATCAGTAGGATTCCGGGCTATATCTAGAAAAAGTCCTACTGTAATGCCTTAAGCAGCAGGTTCACCATTTGCTGATTCAAAGCCAAATTGGAGGATTTGAACAGAGTCTTCAAGCTATAGTAAGCTTACATTCTGATCCTCCACAAGAGGGAAAATCATGTAACTTAAGAGAAGGAGAAGGAGAAACTAGTGGAACTGCTAAGGCAGGACCTCAAATTGTCTGAAGAAGGGTATCCTATGATCCTAGATCTAGGCAGTGTTGCAAAGCCATCTCGGGTTGTTAATCCTTCGCTTACTCAAAAAACACCCCTTGAAATCCCTGAAGAGTATTGGCACATCTTTGACCAAATGGAAAATCAACCACCTCAAGGTCAAACCTCGACATTGGAATACCCCATAGTCGACCAAGTGGCCAATGTCCCCATGAAGGCTATTCCTTTACAGAGCATCCAAACTTTTCATGGGATGATCACAGAGAATCCTGATGCCTTCCTGTTTGAATTTGATGTCCTCTGCAGAGGGTATGACTACACGACTGACCCCCAAAAGCTAAAACTATTCCCTTCTACTCTGAAAGGAGAAACTTTAAGATGGTTCATGGGTCTGGGTGGATGTATTATTAATTCTTGGAATGATATGAAAACCTCCTTCCTCAAAAGATACCAGGACTTTTGCAAGACTAGGGAGCTAAAGGATGAAATCTTTAAGATGGCTACAAAGGATAATGAAACTCTAGAAGAATATGTCGAATAGTTTCATTATAACTTGTAGAGATCTCCACACACCACCCTACTAAAAGAAGTCCTAGGAGCTATCTTAATTAAAGGAATGAAAGAGGAGTGGTTAGAAAATAAAAATTTAATGGGGAAAGGAGATATTTCTCAGGAATATTATGATGAAATCATTCACTTGTGTATCAGGTGTTCGTGAGGAAGCTCACGCATAGGAGCAGCAAGCTGAGATCCCATGAGCAGGGGAAGCAAGCCACACAGTGGAGGTGTAACACGAGTGGAAATTGGTAACCTCCTGGAAGATTTCAAAATAGACATCTTGGTCACCCTCACAATGCAGCTAGACATCCTACAGGCTAAACAAAAACAAGCTTTAGCAGAACAAAACTTGGTCGTTTTCTGTCCACACTGTTAGAAGAAGCACAACCAACTAGAGTGTCCATTAGACATGGTTTAGACATTCACTATCTGTACCAAGGATCAGGCCACTGAACAATATCCATCACTCCTGGGGTTGAAAGCAGTGTTCAAGGAAGCAGAAGAAGAGACATAGATAGTATATCTAATGAACCAGCATCGACAGTGGGAGGCCAAACCTCCAGGAATGTCTCAGGATGCATCCCAGTTTCTTCCTTCTTCACAGTTTAATCAACAACAAAACCCTGGGGCAGCATGGCAAGGCCAATCACACTACTCGAATTGGAAACCTAAACCATTCCATATGACACCATGGTCAACTCAATCCTTTCTGGGTAATGGCTGGATAAATTCTCCTTTTACTCATGTTTGGCAAGGAAATCCCTATCAATCCTAGTGGCCTGCCTCCACTTCTCAAAATCCGAATTGGTCTACAAATTGGCAGCAACCTTTGGGAATATCCAACACTCCTATGGGGACAGGTCCTCAACCTCAACCCGCATTATTAGCTCCTTATCCATTACAAAAAAATCCTCAACCTCTTCTATGGCCTCAACTACTAGCCCAATCGAATCTAAATCCCAATAACATACCGGTCTAGCTGGTGCAAATTGTAGAAAGCTCAGACTATGAGATTGAGAAAAAAGAATGCAATGATCTTAGATGGAGGTCATGACGTATCATCACCCCTGAGGAAAACAAGGATCAACCATCAATTGAGATCGAAACACCACCTGTACATATACCACCACCTGTAATTGATACTGAAATGAAAGGAGGAGAAGAGATAGATCAACAGAAATATCCAGAGGAACTCATAGTCACTTCTCCCCCATTTCCTAAAATGTTAACGATACCTAAGCCGATTTTTTACCCATATTTTGATCTTGCAGGGGAACTAAAAAATCTTTGTATTAAAATTCCGCTCCTCTAAGCCATTCAAGACATTTTCATCTATGCTAAAACAATTAAAGAGTTATGTGTAAAGAAGCCTATGAGGAAAGCAAAAACATCACCCACCATTCATTCATGTTGTAGGAACCTTATCTGATTTACTCTTGGGAGGGGAAACTATGGTAAAGTATGAAGATCTTGGGAATCCCATAGTAACAGTTCAGATATATGGCTGCTATTTTCCCAATACGCTAGTTGATATGGGTGCAGACATTAATATTTTAATAGTAGAAACCTGTCAAGCACTTGGTATTACAGCCTTGGAACCAACCACCACCTTACTATAACTTGTTGACCGTTTGGTGGTAAGGCTAGAAGGAACTCCAAAAGATATCACTGTTTCTATTTATTCATGGGACTATTCAGTAGATTTTTTTGTTATAAACCCGAAGAGTTGATTGTATGGGCACCCTTTGATACTGGGTCGACCTTGGTTGGTGAGAGTTGATGCATATATAGGCTGTCTGGAGCGCAACATGACTATTGCAAAGGGGGATGCTGTAAAAAATATTGTTTTATATCCCCCTACCAAACCAAGTCTTCCCATTGTAAAAATATGTAAACAACCACCAACATACCTGGAAGAAAACATCTGTTCACCACTCACTGTAGCAGAGGCACTAGAATTCAAAGATCAGACTATTTATGATGTTATCAACAATTTCATCAATCAACCAAATAATATGAGAAATGTAAAGTTTCAAATGATGAAAGCAATTCTTGATAATGAAGCCTTGGAAGATCCCTTGAAGGATACTGATGATCAACACATCCAGACGACTGTTGTTCACAACAGCAAGCTGGTGGAAATTGAACTAGGAAAAGTTTTAAACATTAATGATAGCTTGGATAATGATCAACAACAAAAACTCATTCAGGTCCTACAAAAATATAAAGGGGCTTTTGCCTGGGACTATCCTGATATGAAGGGTACAGATCCACAATTGTGCACACATCACATCTATACAGAGAAGGATGCTCGACCTATTCGGAAACTTCAACGAAGATTGAATCCACACCTTAAGGATATTATGAAAGAAGAATTACAAAAGTTGTTGGATGTGAATTTCATTTATCCTATGTTAGATAACAAATGGTTTTCTCCATTGGTGGTTGTCCCCAAGAAAAATGGGAAATGGTGTACCTATCTAGATTACTGGGAACTGAACAAGGAAACATAGAAAGATCATTTCCCTCTCACATTTATCGATCAAGTCCTTGATACCTTGGTAGGAAAGCAATTCTTTTCATTCCTAGATGGCTTTAGCGGCTGCAATCAAATTCAGATCGCCCCTAAAGACCAAGAAAAAACAACCTTCACTTGTCCTTGGGGTACGTTCGCTTACAAAGTATTACCATTTGGCTTATGCAATGCCCCAACCACATTTCAAAGAGTTATACTCAGCATTTTTTCCGACCTGATAAACGAAGGAATTGAGGTATATATGGATGAATTTACTCCATATTGGGATGACTTTGATCAAGCACTGCAAACATTAGAAAAGGTTTTAGAACGATGCATTTATACCAGGTTATGTTTAACCAATTTTAAGTGTCACATGATGATGATCAAAGGTGTAATTTTGGGACATTATATTTTTGTAGCAGGGATACAGGTAGACCCAACAAAAATACAGGTAATTGTTTTACTGCCTACTCCTTGTACTCAGATAGAGGTACATATTTTCCTAGGATATGTAGGCTATTATCACAGGTTTATTAAAATTTTTTCACAAATTGCTACACCTTTATATGCTTTAAATGGAAATGTTGATTTCAAATGGTTTGACAAATGTGACACAACTTTTACAGGTTTAAAGAAGCTAGTCTCAATGGCACCAATATTACGTTGACCAAACTGGGAGCTTCCTTTTCACATATCCACGGAAACATTAGATGCAACTATAGGCGCTATCCTCGGCCAGGAAGAGGACATGAAGCCTTATGCTATATATTGTATTAGCAAAAATCTTACTCCTACAGAACTTAATTATATAGTAACATAAAAAAAATTCTTAGCTGTTATTTATGCAATAAACAAATTTAGACATTACATAATTGGCTATCGAGTTTTTTTGTACACTGATCACTCTGCCATTCAGTATTTAGCTAAAAAACCTATCACAAATGGTCGAGTGACTTGTTGGTTATTGCTTTTGGAGGAATTTGACATTACTATTAAGGATCGTCTGGGGAAGGAAAACCTAGTTGCTGATTTGTTGTCTTGAATCCGAAAGGAAAATTATCCACTAGCAGTAGATGATAAATTCCCAGATGAACATTTGTTTGCTTTGATAGTCAATATGCCATGGTACGCATATGTGGCAAATTATCTAGCAGTAGGGAAGCTGCCTAGGCATTTGACAACGGGGGAGAGGAAATAGATCATTCAACGCATCGCCAAATTCTCTTGGATTAGAGGATATATTTTTCACACAAGGTTCGATATGTGTATATGCGGATATATTCGCGAAGATGAGATTTATGACATCCTGAAAGCTTTCCATGATGAACCCTGTGGAGGACACTTCACAGATTGAAGGACAGGGCGTAAGGTACTACAAATGGGCTATTATTGGCCCACTATTTTTAAAGATGTTAGGAAATGCCCAGGCTTGTGATAGATGCCAAAGGATGGGCTGACCTGGCCAATCTGATGAAATGCCGCTGCAACCCCAACTAGTCATAGAACCCTTCGAACAATGGACGTTGGACTTTGTTGGCCCATTCCATCCGCCATCAAATTAGAAAGCCTACATATTGGTTGCCATAGATTATGTGACGAAATGGATGGAAACAATAGATTTACCAAGAGCTACAGAGGAAGTCGTGATTAACTTCCTCTTTGGGCTATTCGTGTAGTATGGTTTACCACAAGAAGTGATAACAGATGGGGGGGGACAATTCTTAGGACACAATATTATTGCCACTCTCAGAAACTATAACATTACATATAGGATTACTTCCCCATATCACCCGCAGGAGAACGGGTAGATTGAAAGCACTAATAAGGTCATTGAAGTGATTTTGACCAAAACAATCTCAACACATTAGAGAGACTGGGCTGCTAGACTACCAGAGGCCTTGTTGGCCTATTGCATGACTTGGAGGAATACTATTGGATACTCTTCGTACCATCTCGTGTTCGGAAAAGAACCTATTTTTCCGATTGAATTCGAATAAATACTATAAGAAAGACTCAGGAAGTGGGGCTGGATTTAACAGAAGCCCAAACCAAGCAACTTCAACAAATCAATGAACTAGATGAAGCTCGACTGCTAGCTTTGCAATTTACTGTAATTATTCAACAGCAAAGGGAAAAGTGGCACTACAACCTTATAAAAAAGAAGACATTCCAAGAAAGGGATTGGGCACTCCTTTACGACTCCAGATTCTAGGATTTTTCGGGCAAGTTGCAAACAAGATGGTTCGGCCCTTATGAGATTCAAGAAGCACATAAAAATGACACTCTTACTTTGGCTACCATTGACGGGTTTGGCCATTATTTTAAGGTGAATGGGCATCAAGTGCATCTCTACCACAAACCAGCCACTAAGGAGTCTTTCTGCCAGTAGGTATGTGAGGACCCCTCCATGCAAATCTTAGCTGCAAAGAGTGATGACCCTACAACTTTTCTTTCAAAAAACTGAGATTTTTTTAATTGTAAACAATGTATAGATTCTTTTTGATTGGTTGTAATTCAGTTAGGTATCACCATGTAAATATGAGGACTTTTCTTGTTTTAAGTGCTTGGTAAGTGTGATTCAATAGATTGAACGATCATTGTTCAATCAAATGAAAAACATTTATGTTTATGCGTGCGTCGTTGTTCAGTGGATTGAACAATAGTTGTTCAATCAATTGAACAACACTTATTTTCCTGTGTAAGAATTGTTGTTCAATCAATTGAACATCACTTTTGCGCTTGTTATTTTTCAATTCTCACTGTTCAAATGATTGAATGCTTGTTGTTCAATCGAGTGAACAACAATTTTGTGTTTGTTTTCTCTTTCAATTTTTTCTGTTCAAACGATTGAACAATTGCTGTTCAATTGATTGAACAACACTTTTAAATTTTTAGTTTCAATTTTTTCTTTTCAAATGGTTGAACAATTGTTGTTCAATTGATTGAAAAACACTTATGAGTTTTTATTTTCAATTTTTGGTGTTCATACGATTGAATAATCGCTGCTCAATCGATTGAGCAACACTTTTGCGATTTTTTCTTAACTATATTTTCTGTTCAAACGATTGAATGATTGCTATTCAATCATTTGAACAACATTCTTGCATGTTTTCCTTTCGATTTTTCTGTTCAATTGATTGAACGATTGTTGTTCAATCAATTGAACAACAATTTTTTTTTTCCTTTCGATTTTGTTGTTCAATCGCTTGAACAATTGCTGTTCAATCAATTGAACAACAATTTTGTTTTTTTTTTCGACTTTTTGGTTCAAATTATTGAACTATCATTGTTCAATCAATTGAACCACACTTTTGTGCTTATTATAGGATGAATTGTGATTTCTTTTTCATTGCCAATCATTGTGCCATCTTCTTTTTATTTTATGTTTTGAATAAACACCATCTGAGTGGATTTGTGCCTTAAAGGAAGATGGCTCAGTCTCAAAACATTCATTGGCAAGGTACATGTATCTAGTGTACCTCTCAGGTGACCTCCTCTATCTGTTCTGAGAAGATGGTGCTCCCACATTCTCTCTCACATCCTCCAACAATATGTTAGCTTCTCTTGTGCACTTTCGTCCATCTCTGGAAGACTCTGCTTGAGTGGATGTCTCCACTCCTGGAAACTCTACATGTGGCTGCTCTGCATTAGTTTGAGGCTCCTCCTCCTTAGGAACCAATAGTTCCTCCACAACTTGTAGTTGGAGCTCCCTCTCAAGGGAAACTCGCATGGCCTTTTGCTCATCAAACTTGAGATCTCTACGAACCACTGTACTCTGACTAGTATGAAAGTACACCCGATAGTTGTGAGGTGTATCAGTGTACCCCACAAATATCCCCAACTCTGCTGTCGGCTCAAGCTTTTTCTGTGCATCCTTTGTCACATGGAAATCTACCAATGAGCCAAAGATCCTGAAGTGACCCACATATGGTCTTTTACCAGAGAAAGCTTCCTCTAGTGTCTCCATCCTGAGTATGTGATGCAGGCTTCTATTCTGCAAATAGACCACTGTGTTGCATTCCTTAGCCCATAAGTGAAGTGGTAGGCCTTGGTCATGTAGAATTGCCTGTGTTGCCCCTACAATAGTTCTGTTCTTCCTCTCGGCCACCCCATTCTGATGTGGGTTATGAGGTTTCGTCAACTCTCGTTTAATTCCTTCCGCTACATAGAAGTCCTTAAGATCTTAAGAGACATATTCTCCACCGTTTTTGCTTCTTAAGGCCTTGATCTTCTTCCCTGACTCTTTCTTGACCAAAGCTTTGAACTCACAAAACTTTGTGAAGGTTTGGTCCTTCTTTTGCATGAAATAAATCAAGCATTTATGAGAATAGTCATCAATGAAAATCACATAATACCTTTTCTTTTTTGTGGATGCCGTCGAGAATGGTCCACACAAATTAGTATGAACTCGCTCTAAGATAGCCCATGCTCGACTGTCTCGATCATGAAAGGAGGACTTGGTGTACTTTACCAAGGTACAACCTTTGCATGTGTCAACCTGCTCAAGTTTACCTTTGGGAAGTCCTGTAGGTATCTGTTGCATTATATTCAAAGCCCCATGATGCAAATGGCCCAACCATGTGTGCCACAACTCGCTAATGTCTTGGATTTTCACCAACTCTGCTTTCGTACTCAATGTTGCACAGTCATCTACCTCTATTTTATAGAGATTCTTCAACCAAATCCCTATCCTCTTGGTCTGACCCGTGGCTCTGTGTCTTAGAAATGCCTTTCCTTTGCTGAAGACAACATCATAACCTTTGTCCTCCAACATCGAGACTGATAACAAGTTCTTCTTCAGTCCAGGAACATGCATCACATCTGTCAAGGTGAGAGGAGCTCCATGCTCCCTCTAAAAAGTAACCGTGCGCACTCCTAAAACACTATACCTTTCATTGTCACCCATTTCTATGCGTATATTGAGGTCTTTCTCCTACAAGGCACTGAATAATTTTTTATCACCAGTCATGTGGAATGAGGCTCCACTGTCAAGATACCAGACACAACCCATCATCAATGACACCATGCATGCGATGAGGGTAAAGTCCATTTCGAATTGAGAGGCTAATGCCTCACCTTCCGATCCTTCCGAGGATCCCTTCTTGAACTTATTTGATGGGAAATTAGTCGCATAATGTCCCATCTTGTGACAATTAAAGCATCTTACTTTAGACATGTCACCGTTCTTCCCTCCATGAGAAGAATTCGATTTGAAATAGGAAGCCTTCCCATTCCCTTTCCTTTTTTTACTTACTAAGACTAGATTTTCTTCATCATCATTCTTAGATGAAGAACCATCTCGTGTGCCCCTCCTGATGTCCTCTTGCATAAGATCCTACCATAGTCGTTCCTATTCTGGTATTTTCTCCCTTCCATTCACAGAGTCCTGGTAGCTGTTCCAACTATTTGGAAGGCCAAGGAGATCGAGGCTAAGCATATCATCATTAACAATAATTATTCCCACACTTCCAAGCTCATATCTATAGGTGGTGAGCCTGTTCAGATATGTGGAAATAATATCACCCTTCTCCATCTTGATTCTTTGAAGCTTATCCTTGAGCGCTAATTTCCTCTGGTCGCTACTGTTCTAGTAGAGGTCCTTCAATGTCTTCCACATTGAAAATGGAGTATCCTTCCCATGGAGACTTGAGACAATATGGTATTGAACTCCCTCAAGGATGATCCATCTCGCCTTTGCCACACAATTCTTCCACTCAACCAACTCTTGTGCATTAGTTGAAGCTGGCTTTGGGATTTCTTGATCAATGAATTCTTTCAAGCCATTGTCTTCTAATACAACCTCCATTCTATCTTTCCATGCTATGTAATTCGAGCTACCTTCCAAGGAATACTCGAGTTTCAAGCCATAGAACGCCATTGGCCAACCTTGAAGTATGATATGAATTCAATTTTCACCTGCAACCTTGAACTTCAAACTTTGAATTCTCTTCTCAGTATATTGTTCACAGCTCTGATACCATGTAGAAAAGCTGTGATAGGTTAACCTAATAATGCAATATAAATCAAAGCAGAATACTATAACCTACTTCTATTATCAATTTGCAGAAGCTTAAAGATCGAGCTGAACAATATAACCAAAAGAAGAAGAATCAATGGCACAATACACATGAAAATACTTTGGGGAAAGCCTCAGCTAAAAACCCCACACTAGTGTATTTTCATACATGGTGGAAATACATAGGAATTAGACAAAGCCTTAGCTCTCACAGCTAGCCAGCTCTCAGTACAATCCTCATAGATGCTCACAGGCAATCTTGGCTTCTCTCCAGTCTTCCTCTCTGCCCTCCAAGCTCCTATTTCCTTGCGCTGTTCTTTGTGGATGATTCACCTATTACCAAGTGGAAAACCAAGCCTTCAAAACTACGCAATCCTCAAGGATGAATCCTTGAATACATGCATGAGTTTTCTCCATGAGAAAACACATGCAACTGATAGTACATTGTCCTTGAACATTAATCTCAACTTGATCTTTCTCAGAATAGACATGCATGAGTTTATAATGAGGGAATCTTCAGTTAACTGGAGTAGCACTAGTTGAGTGCATTAATGCATCAACTGACTGTTAACTCACTATTAGTTCCTAAAACTATTTGGAACTAATTTAACTGCACTTAACTCAGTAAACTGAGTTAACTAATTACAAATCAAATATAACTCAATCTTAT
Organism: Pinus taeda; assembly: GCA_000404065.3. Classification (NCBI taxonomy): domain Eukaryota; kingdom Viridiplantae; phylum Streptophyta; class Pinopsida; order Pinales; family Pinaceae; genus Pinus; species Pinus taeda. The sequence goes on from APFE030278225.1 coordinate 215,292, forward strand.
CTCCTTAATTTAAGGGATAACTCTTACATGACTTCAAAAAGAATTCTAACTTGAATTTCTCCAACTAATTAATTTAAAATAAATAAATTAATTATTTCCAAGTAGTTGTTAAGACTAAATTCGATTTTAATTCACAATTTTATTCAAGGGAAAATTAAATTGGAATATTCTTATTGCCATATTTCAACACAGGTTGAGGTCATTGGACATATTTTCTGTAACCTACTTTACATATGATTAATAGAAAGGTACTTCCAAGCTTACACAAAAAAATGCTTGATGATCGTGTGATTGTTTTGGGTCGTAAGGAAGGCCTTAGCCTCCATGCTAGTTGTGGCTTAAATGATTTGGATCTTGGGATGAGACCCCCGATATCTAAACAAAAATTGAAATTCTAGAAGAAAGAGGAGAACACATAGTAAACAAAACCACAAAGAAACTTATTTATTTATTTTTATTAAAATAACAAATAACTATAAAAGCTACATTATGGTGGACAATTTGTCCTTTTACAAAATGTGACTTGTTACTTATAGTCTTTTTTAGTTACAATGCCACAGGTAAATTCCATGGGTGGGTAAATACAATGGATGAATGAATACCATGAGTGGATGTCACTTATAACACCAAGAGTAAATTCCATGGGTGGACGCCACTTACAATACCATGGGTAAATTCCATGGGTGGATAAATACCATGGGCAGATTCCAATTTCCATTTAGATCATTCCTTCCTCCTTAAGAAGCAATGGTCCCCATTGCGTGAAGTTCCCTCCTAAAAAGCCTTTGTTGAATATGAAGAACCACTAAAGCGAAGGGTTTCTTGTGGTTAACCCATAACCATGATGAACAAAGATCCAAGGATAGAGATACCCTATAATTCTTGTGACCAATTGTGATACCGACAATGTGTGGCCTAGAAAATGGACTTTGATGAAGTGTGACTTTGGGGATGACCCATAACCATGAAAAACAAATATTTGAGGATAAAGATACCCTGTAATGCTTGTGACCAATTGTGATACTAACAGTGTGTGACCTAGAAAATGGACTTCGATGACAAAGGTTTTGGGTGGTTGACCCAAAATCTTGATGCTAATTGTTGATGAAGTAGCAAGTGCCTACATAGCCTGGGGTGGGAGGGCACGTCTCCAAAGAACCCAACCCGAATGTTTCTATGCTGAAACGAATGAATATGAAGTAGGTGCCTACTAAAGTGGGGTGGGAGGGTGCGTCTCCAAAGGGAACTCACTTCGAATGTTGCTCCAGATATAAAGAAATCATGGATGCTGGGTGGGGTAGAAAACCAGTCCACACTAGAGATGTACTTGAACTATAAATGTGTTGTAGACTTGTAACAAAAGTTTCCATGGGTGTTGGATATTCTCCTATCCAATGAGATGTTGTAAAGGATTCTTTCCCATTATAGACCTCTTGCTAAAACTTTGCAAATAACTTCTTCTACATGCGATGCAATCAAATTTCATCAAAGACCCATTTGAGGTATTGAAATTTCTTGACTTTTGTAGTGAGAAAATGATTCCAAAATATCATGGTACGCATGGTCATGCAATGTTCCACACACGTGTAACTTAAATTTCTCATATCTCTCAAACCAAGACATGAAATCAAATTCCATAAAAAACCCATTTGAGATAATAGAAAATAATTTAAAATGAGATATTTTAATCCCTATAAAATTATTTGTGGAGGTTGTGGCACTTGTATGAATTTTTCTAAATATTGGTGCAAAACTTTGAAACAAAATTATGCTTCAAACCCTCATTCCCATGTAAACGTAACTTGAATCTAATACCATTGATCCAGATCTTGGGGGAGGCCCCCAAGGTCTAAAAAAAATTGAAATGTTAGAACGAAAGAGGAGAAAACACAGTAAAAAAAAACACAAAGAATTTTATTTATTTATTTTATTAAAACAATGAATATCTGTAAAAGCTACATTGTGGTGGACAATTTGTCCTTTTACAAAATGTGACTTGTTACTTATAGTCGTTTTTAGTTACAATACCATAGGTAAATTCCATGGGTGGGTAAATACAATGGGTGAATGAATACCATGAGGGGATTTCACTTACAATACCATGGGTAAATTCCAAGTGTGGATAGATACCAAGGGAGGATGAATACCATGGGTGGATGCCACTTACAATGCCATGGGTGAATGAATACCATAGCTGGATACCACTTACAATACCATGGATAAATTCTATGGGTGGATAAATACCATGGGTGGATACCACTTTCCATTTGGATCATTAAATCACTTATGTTTGTTAAATTTATTTCAACCCAGCCACCAAATGGCTTCAGGTAGAAAATAAGGTACTAGTGAAGGTTTCACTTTGTCATTCGATAACACATAAAATTGCAATTTAACATGATATAACAACTTGAGTTAAACAAAAATAGAAATTTGTGTGCATTGTAATTTCAACTCAAGCTAATCATTCTATGTAATTCATTAACTAATCCACAATTTAGCAATTAAATTGTAGGCATGGGGATTTCACATTACCGGCTACTCCAATAAATTGACTAAATTGATTTCAAAGGGAATATGTATTAAAAAATTTAATATCTTGAAATGGATGTAAGTTTAGTATTAATGTGGTTACAACATGTTCCAAAATGGATAGGCATTGATTAGGCCCATGGGATCTAACTCTAATGAGGACCACACCATTGGAGTAAAAATACAACAACCTATATAGACTATACGGCTAGCCTATTTTGGAAATATCAAGAAGTAGAATAGTGATAGAGGACAAGGAAAAAATAGCTTTGAAGGTTGAGTAGATTAGAGGGAGTCAACATTCAAATTCAAGTGGGGAGGAACAGTCAACAAATTCCTCCAAGTCTGCCAAGAAGGTCTCTTGGTATGGGATGAATTTACAAGATGTTCATGAGTAGGTGGCTTCTAAGAACTAGTCTAAGAGAAGTAGTAATTCGAGGATGTTTTCAAACCAGGTGGTAAGGAGGGCTTCTAGTTCAGAGGGAGTAGTCATGGAAGTTGATACAGTTTTAGAATCGAATTCAGTTCCATTAGGAAAAATTACCTCCATCATTAAGAGGGAGTATTGATTTATGTAGCTTGGGAAGGTACTTCTGCATAAGCCTTAGTGTTTAGGTGTGTAGAATTCATCCACATATCTCCTTAGGAAGCTTTCTCAAGTGTGAGAAATTTTTTATTTTAACTTAACCTAATTCTAAATTAGAAAAAACATATAATTTTTATGTTGGTTAATTGAGCTAAAGTAACTTACAAAATGTAAATTAAATTAATTTCGTGACTATATTTTAATATTAGTCGTTAATCTCAAGTGAGGTGAAATCTCATCATGACCATGAATTGATTTGGATATTAGGGTTAAGGATTTAGTCCAATGTAAAGTTATAAAAGCAAGGCTAATGAGAGAAGAAATACACACCATATAATAGCACAAGACATTAAGAGATGCATCTCAAGTGAGAAGTGTGATACTCTAGTGTGTTGGGTTTAACAAAGTGAAAGAGGACAATATTGGAGATCTAGATTACTCAAGAAGATCAAGGATCGATCTAGGGCCTGATCCATTGGATAAGATCCAAAGCATTGTATATCTATAGTTTTCTCAGTTGTCATTATTGCAAGACGAGAGACCCAATAAGTTCATAATTTTAATGAAAAACTATTGGTTAGGAAGAAATTGATTGTGTCATTGTGATCGAGATTGGTTATGTGAAATTTTTCTTCCACAATCAAGTTATGAACATAATTGTGCTTTCATTCAATAGATTTGTAATATGCTAGGTCAACGAATTGTGGAGTGCTAAGTTTGCTACACACACACACACACACATATATATATATGCAAAAAGCCATTTAAAAAAAAAAAAAATCATAATTAAAAGGAAAAAGAAAAAAATTAATGTTAATTTTTTTTTTGTTGAAAAAAGTATAGGGGATTGGCAAAGGCAATGTTGGGAATTTTCCTTCCCCCTCCCCTCATTCCATATGCACATAAATTCCCCATTTCTCAAATCCATGTTGTAAGTCCTACTCCCCCCAAATCAATGTATAATATCCCTCTTCCTCATCCTAAATCATCCATCTACTCCTCTCTCTCAAAAATGCATTACTCTCAGAAGTCTCTTCCACCACTAGCATATTAGATTCTACAAAGTAAATGTGGAGAACCATCATCCAATAATATGGTATGCTATTATTAAGATCATGCATTTTCTCATAAGAGGTCACAAGTTTAAATCTAAAAAGGTAGAGCATATACACATCCATAAACTTTAACAATCAATTCATTGCATGGAAATGAATTCTTTATTATAGGAAAACAATTTTTTTTACACAAATTTAATGTCTAACTTAATTATGTCCCTAATATTAAATTATTATTAATAAAAAATATATTATTATTACTATTATTATTATTGATTTTAACATTTCTAATTTCAATTTTTGTACTATTTCATAAAATGTTAAATTTTAGTAAAACATTTTTTAATTCAAACAAAACTTGTATCGTTTACCCCTCGTATTCTAGATTATTATTGTTAGAATACTATATATATTACGGAGCAATGGAACACATAAAATATTGCAGAAATATAAACACAGAAAACACACAAAACAAGAGAGACACAGATATACGTGGTTCACCCCAGTTGGGCTAACGTCCACCTCGAACAGCTAGTCTTCCTTTAAATTATCCAACAAAATGAAGAGACACAAACCTACAACAAATCGCTGTAAATATCCTCTGTCTTCTCTCACAGTCTCACCTCTCCGTTTCTCGCTCACACAAAATACACATCTATCTCACAGCCTCAAATACAATGCCCTCATACAAAGAGAAGGGTTGCCTTCTAGGGCAAAAAAACCCTAAAACTAAACATAAGTTCTACCGTTAGATCATCCGCCTAATGAATGACCCAGATTGACTAGAAATTACTATACTTTTACAAGGCAATTTTACAGTTGTTTTTAGCTTTGGGGGCGCTGCCACCGAAACCCCCCGCCAGGGGGGGGGGTTCCCAAAGGTCGTAGCCGCCCCCCCCTGGACCCCCCCTGCAGCGAATATTTTACGGGCGGCGTTGCCGCCCCCATTTCGAACTGGGGTCCAATGTGGTGGTACTTTTGAATATAGAAGATAATCAGGCTCCACACCCAACAATTATTAGTATTGTATTGTTTTGTATAGGCTAACTGTATTGATGTGTTTTTAGTCCCTGCCAAGGTAGCAGGGACTATAGTAACTGGTAAAGGTGCTTATAAGGTCCCTATTATTAGTCTCTACACCCGAATTCAAATATGAAACCTAAAGTTTCCGTACAAACCCTATAATATATTTTTTGACAATCCTATTAAATTTTCACAATTGTTTCTTTGTGCCAATGAACACTTTGAAGATCTTATTTAGCCTCTTCCCGAGGTGGAGAGGCACACATGATTTGGAAAACATAGGATTAACAGTCATGTTGGAAGGAAAAAAAATTCATAATCAAGTAATGCTAAAGACACTTGGTTAACATTAATTGTTTGCATCCACGCAGGTAGCATCTACAACGATATCTCCTACTTCATCCAGTGTCAGCACAATCTTGTGCCATGATCCCAAGCCCTCTAGTACATGCGGCGACTGTCGAATTACCCAAATTGGCCAACTGGCTTCTCTGTTACATGCAGAAATTGTTGAATCACCCAGATTGGCCAACTAGCTTCTCTATTACAAGTAGAGGTTGTTAAATTATGCAAATTGGTCAACTAGCTTCTCATGCAAGGTTCCCTTTACTCTATCCAAGTGTTTTTTGACAGGGTAAAAAAGTCGGTAGGCTTTAGATTCTTTAGGATATCACATCATGATGCAAGCATGAATATTTTCATACAATTTATTCTTGCAATCATCAGAAATGTGTGCCGAAGAAACAAATTTGAATGCTCTAAGGTGGTCGGGTTTCTTTCCACACCATTTCTTAACTGGAGTCTCATTTATTAATAGGATAATAAGGTGGGCATGCTTACTGAACCTTTCTTTTTGTGAAGGATGGGCTTCGGAGTTACGAACCAATGCTTTGGGTCAATTAATCGATGCTTTGGGCTTCACCACACATGGGTTTGAATTTCCTCCCTTTCACATTGCAATTAAATTTTCCTGCTAATGTTTTTTACATTATGATTCCTAAAAATACATTTTCCTCAGAATGTTTTGAAATGAAATTAGGATATCTGAAAACATACAGCCTACCATCTTAAGAAATACTTGTAAACGTGCATATGTAACATGAAACAATGTTCTTTAATATTTCAACTCTGGTTATAGCCATGGCTTCCCTCGAACCTTCCAAGGGTTTTCATGTAAGGTCGACAGGCAGAGCTAATTTTCATAGAGCCACCTATCCTTGTCATCTCAAGGTTTCTGTATGTTCCTCTACTTTACCAATTAGTCGAGGTTAATGCGATGGAGGTTTCCATTTGGGTGGATCATCCACTAACAGAGAGTAGGTGCTAACAAAGAGCGGGTGCAAACAACAACATGAATGAAACATTCAGAAGTGGCTATCTGAACACAAAAACCGTAAAGAGTTGTAAGTTCCCCTACTCTCCCATTATTATTGTTATTGTTTACATTGTCAATTGAAATAATTAACCAGTACCATCTCCCTGCAATATCTTTTGTATTTGTTTATTTTTTATAGGTGTTGTTCAATGAATCTCCCACAAAATCCAGCCTTTTTCCTCGCAACGGATCCAACATATCTGTTGCATTCAATTTGGAAAAAGTGAGCTCACTGAGTAAAAGACTTGTCCTAATTGCATAGGTAGGTAAGAGAAGCTTGATTTGATGTGATAATGATTCAACATGAAGAGATGCATTCTTTGAATAATACAAGTATTGAGTTAAAAAGTTTAAAGAAAAAGTCATATTAAGTCTAATCAAACAAACTCACAAAGAAATATATTTTTTTGAATAGAATATCCATGCACAGATCGCCATACAAGCCATACATTCTCTTTAGTACAAATCAACATAGAAACTAGATATTCTCTACAGTTCAAATCACCATACAAAGGTGAGATTCTTTACATTACTACTAAAATGTATGGTAAATATGTATCACATTGGTATGTTACAATTATGTGGCTGCCATAAGTAAAATCAAAACTATTGTAGAAGGTCTGGCAATCCTTGTGCTATGTCAGTGTTAGAGGTACTGCAGTCGTGCCTTGCTCAGAGGAGTGCATTACTCTTAGCAATCGGAGCAGTAGATCCAAAAACTTCTCTTGTGTTCACTTTTTACATGTCAAACGTCAAAAAAAGACTCCCCCATCATATGGATTTTCAGATAAAGTCTACATATTGACATACCAAAATCTTTCGAACCATTATTGATGCGGGAGCTTCCACATGTGTGATGTCCATGTCATGTTGGAAGGCCATTGGATCGCCTCAAGCTATTCCTTTGCCGACTCTCTTGACGACATTTGATGGACATTGTCATAGGTCACACGGGATTATTCCAACCTTTCCCATCTTTGTTAGGGGAAAGGTGGTAAATATTGAGGTAGAAATAGTCGATGTGGATCTGGATTACAACCTCCTCTTAGGCAAGAATTGGATTTACGAGATGGATGCCATAGTGTCATCATTATTTCACATCTTTTGTTTTCTCATGAGGGGAGGATTGTAAAAGTTGATCAGATGGACTATTCTCCGGGTGACTCCCACACATATTTTAAATCTACTGTTCCATTAGTGGACAATCCCAGGAAACCTATAGAGAATTTAGGAGTTGGTATGTACTCTTCTTTAATGGTTATTTTTTATCTTCCTTATCCTTCAGCTAGAATCAATACTATTTCATCCTCCAAGGGACCTTCTCGAAGAGAGTTCTTTTGAACTCATTATTTTTTGGACCCTTGGCCTTTACCTTCGTCTAACACCACATTAGATGGAGGGTAGGTAGGTGGAATGGCATGTCGTATGTCTGCAGCAGAAATTGCTTATCAGTGTATTGTTAATTCTGCAGACTTCCATCCTATTCCTTTGTCACCAGATGAGTTAGATAGAGATATGGCTCCGGCTTGGACCCTTGATTCAACTTCAGCTCATGACTCCTTAGATACAATCTTACCATCTTAGGAAGCAATCCTAGAAAAATTATGGCTGTTGATACACCATGGGATGATCTACATCATCGTTCATATTTCCTCCATCATTTGCAAGAAATTGAGTCAAGTTTGTCCAGTGCTTCTACTAGTGATGTTCATACAGTTTTAAACCATTTGGCACCAGCACAATTTTTTGCCGAAGGTAACATGTCTGTTATCTCACAAACTTTACTAGTGAACATCTCTAGGAATCGTAACATAATTAAAATGTCTTCATTGGAGTTGACTATTCCCCTGAAGAAATTTAAACTTATACCGATCTCTTCAAAGAGTTTCGTAATGTGTTTGCTTGGTCTTGTGAGGAAATGCCTAGAATAGATCCATCTATTGTCCAGCATGAGATCAAGACATATGAAAATGCTAAACCTATTCATCAAAAACTTCGACCAGTTAATCCTAGAAAAGCAACAGCTATCAAAGTTGAAGTCAAAAAGCTGCTAAAGGAAAGTTTCATATACCCCGTTCCTTTAACTGAGTGGGTCTCTAATCCAGTCCCCATAGACAAAAAGCAAGGAACGATTCGAGTATGTATTGAATTTAGTGATCTAGGTTAGGGTGTGACGAAGGAACCTTCCAAGACCTTTTAATTTCGTGATGTGTTAAATTGCATTCTTAAAAGAACATGAATGAATATATCTACCTGCCGAAAAGAACAGGGCCATGTCAATCATCAACAACATAAAAAACAAAAGCCGTTGATAACGGAGTTCGTCCAGGAGGGACTACATCTCCGGGCCCCGATGTCAAGATGGTGTAGGTCATTTCATTAAGTGCTGTCAATACTAATGATGTACATAAGAGGTGATGTCACTATCATACAAGGAAAATTCCATCATGCAAGAGTGGCTCCAAGAGATGTTCCATTACAGGAACTCTCAATCAAAAAAGGACCCCTATCAGTATGACACAAACTCATGCATGATGAGCATCCCACCAACATGGCATAAAAGGGATCTCAATGCAAAGATGCATGATGACAAGCTGTGTATCCCATCAACATACAACAAAAGGATCTCAAAACATAACATGATGAATCATGATAACAAGTACATCACATAGATGATTCCACATCACATCAAGCAGGAATCATGAAAACGAGTAAGAAACAAGATCCCACATCAAACATCAACAAGGATATGTGCAAGACAATGCATAAAGAAGAAGTACATGAACACTGTATATACCTCACAACTAAGGGCCATCTGAAGAAATAGATGTCAAACTGCTGAAGCTGCTCAGACCATCGATCTCACGGAACTAATCACATGGAAATGGTTGCTCGCACATGAATGCTGACACTTGCATTCCACTTAGAATAATAGAATGAGATAATGAGTAATCTGAATGCACCATCAGATTTGTGGTGTTGAATAGTGCAAAATCGACTGTCTAAAATTTGAATTCTGAAAAGTTGAGAATCCGAGGCTCATGGAATCTTTTATATTCCCCCTAGATTCCTCAAAGATTTTGCTCCATGGGTGGGCTAGAAATCTGCAACTCAGATGGCGAATTTGATCTCACCATTGTGATCCTTGCGGAAAACCGTGAAAAATAAGTATAAACTTGACTATATTCCAACATGGGAAAATTTTACCTCGAGAAAATTTCAAGGCTCATGGTTCTGCTCTTTGTTTTTGTAGCAATCATGGCTCCACCTTCATCCTGAAATTGACCAAAAAATGCAGAACTTTGATGGAGACATTGACAGCGCCATTACATTTGTGGCGACAAGTAGTGCTAAAACCATATAAAATTTGTCAAGATCTGACAAAACGAAATTTCACCCCTCCTGCAAAATGTTGCCTCGAACTGCATGCCAAGATTCTATCTCCTCTGTCTCGAAATTCTTGCCCACTCTTGGTTCCTCCATATGTCTCAAAATCTGTGCAAATGAGGGTTAAATATTTTTCCAAGGTGGATTAACCAAGGAATTCGGTTATGGCATAATGGTAAATTAAGAAAAATCGTTGAGGAGGGGTTGGGTGGTCAAACCCTACCCCTCTCATTATAGTTTGTTTTTTTTTTAACCCAAAATTGTTTGAATGGGGAGGGGGGGGGGGGGTTGGGTCCGTATTGGGCGGCTCGCCCCTTAAAGCTCCCATAACCATATTTCAATTAAGGGTGGCGTTTAAAGTTTTGATGGACCACCGTGAAGTTGGGTCGGTACGTATTAATGCTTTTTGGGGTTGCTTGCGTGGGGCTGACCATGTAAACTGGGTGGGTTCAACCCTCGTCAGTCCCGTATTACCTGCGCATTTAATGTTTTCGAGGTGTGGGTCGGGTCCACCGGAGGTGGCCTGTGCCCACCCCATTAATATAATGTGGTTATATATATATATATAATGTGTAGGTCGGAGGGGGGTGATGGGGTTAGTGGCCCCCACCCCCTTTATTTATATATATTTTTTGTTTTATTAATAACAAATGCACATTTTTTAAATTCTTTTTTTTAAACCATAGGAGTCAAATTAATGATCCCACAATTTCCCTAGAATCACGCCCAGGTTGGCTGTAATCCAATAACCGGAAAAAGTCCAAATTGTGGCCTCCTTAAGCCTGCCCAGTCATCAAAAAGTCAACCCAACTTTGACTACTTCTAACTTTCTCATACAGACTCGGATTGATGAACTGTTCGCACTGCCTGATTAGGAAGATGAGATCTATGCTATGGTCCTAGTTCGAGCATAATCCAAACACTTTGATTTTTGAGCTTCCCTGAGTCCTCCTTGTCCTGTGTGTGTGTCTTTGGAGCCACCTAGATCATTTAGGGACCTAAATAAGGCTTGTCTGAAAGACAATTGCTCCACGCCCTTTATTGAGCAAATTATTGATGAATGTGTGGGTAATGAAATTTTTTCGTTCATGGATGGATTCTCTGGTTACAATCAAATTATTATTCATCCAAAGGATCAGCACAAAACAACCTTTATTTGTCCTTGGGGTATGTTTGCATACAAAAAGGTGCCTTTTGGCCTCGAAAATCCTAGAGCCACTTTTTAGTGGGACATATATTATGATTCTCACGACATCAAACACATTATTGAAGCATATTCGGATGATTTAGCTACTCGTTCTCGAAAGAGAATTGATCATCCTAAACACCTTTGGTTGATCTTTGAGTGGTGTCATTTTTATAAAATCGGGTTGAATCCGAATAAGTGCGTTTTCGCAGTCACATCTGGATAGTTGTTAGGATTCATCATGTCAAAAGACGAGATTTGTGTTGATCCCTTCAAGATTGAGGCAATACTTCAGTTGCCTCCCCCGTCTTCCATATGTCAACTTCAAAGTCTCTAAGGAAAAGGAAATTTCTTGAGGAGATTTATAGCTAATTATGTTGATATCACAAAAGGATTTATGCATTTTCTTAAGAAAGGGGTCCCTTTTTATGGGATGATTTCGTGCAAGGATATTTTGATGCTTTGAAAAAAGCATTTACCTCTGCTCCATTGTTGAGTCCACCTGATTATAGCAGAGATTTCATATTGTATCTCGCTGCTGCAGAATCAACCATTGGTATGGTTATGGTTTAGGAAGATGATGCCTTAAGTGAGCATGTAATCTACTATCTAAGTTGAGGCTTGGTAGGTCCTGAACTGCACTATTCTCTCCTCAAGAAATTAGCTTTGGTAGTTATCCATGCTGGCCAGTGGCTTCGGCCTTACATTCTGCTTCGAAAAACATTTGTCTTAGCAGTTTTCAATCCATTTCAGTTTGTTCTCAGTAGGCGAATGGTTTGGGGAAAATATAATAGATGGATTTTCATTTTGCAGGAATTCGTTCTCGAATTCATGTTAGCTAAATCTAAGAAATATTTAGTATTTGTAGAGTTGATATCAAAGCTTCCTTGTGAGGAAGAAATTATTCACGAGGAAAGTTTTCTTAATGAACACTTATTTCTTATTTCTTCACAAGATCCTTGGTATGGGGATATCATTATATATCTCAAAACTTCGAAGTTTCCACCTGCTCTTTCCAAATATGAGTGTAGAAAGTTACATCACCTCGTTAGGAATTATATTATTATAGGTGAAACATTATATCATTGCAGTATTGATTCAATGCTTAGGCATTGTTTAAACTTGGAAGAAGCCGAGTCAGTTCTTAATGACTGCCACATTGGAGCTTGTGGCAGTGATTTAACCAGGCTTACAATAGGCCAAAAATTTTTGCGAGCAGGCTACTTTTGGCCTTTGATCTTCAAAGATTGTATTGAAGTGGTCAAAATATGCCATCCTTGTTAGGTCTATACTTGGAAAATGTGCACGCATCTAGCTCCTCTTTTCCCTATTATCACCATCGATCCTTTCACAAGTTGGGGCATTGATTTTACTACATGTAATCCACCTTTGGAAGGAAATCACAAGTACATCATAGTGGCCATAGACTACTTTACGGAGTGGGTTGAGGCCATGCCTACTTTTAACAATGACAGAGAAACAACCGCCTTGTTTTTCTTCAATCAAGTTATTTCCCAGTTTGGTATCCCTAAAGAGATTGTCACTGATAATGGTAGTCATTTCCAAAATCAACTAATGTCTGAATTGACTCTCAAGTTCGATTTCTGGTAGGAGCATTCATCTCCATATTATCCTTAGGCCAATGGGTAGGTTGAAGCTATGAACAAATCCCTTAAAATCATCCTGCAAAGGACGATTAACAAAGCTAGATCCAATTTGCACATCATGTTGTATTCGGCACTTTGGGCATACCAAATGCTAGTTAAGGCTACCATTAGCTTTACTCCTTTTCAACTGGTTTACGAGTTGGAATCTATCTTTCCTGTTGAATGTGAAATTCCTTCCCTTAAACTAGTTGTTGAACTTCTTCCAGAGACTTCTAGTCTCGAGGAGCACCTCGTTCATTTGGAGCATCTTGATGAGTAGCATCGAGATGCCACCACAATAAATGAAGCCCATAAAAAAAGGGTAAAACTCAATACGATAAAGTTGTCCATCCTAGAATTTTTTTCTAAAGGTGACCTTGTCTTGGTCTACGATCAAGACAAAGATGATTTGGGAGTAGGCAAGTTTAATTTTATGTGGTACGGTCCCTTTATAGTCAAGCGAGTTTTGAAAAAGGGAGCTTATGAATTAATTGACTTTGAAGGAAACAAGTTAACGGAGCCCAGAAATGGGGTCTACGTTAAGAAGTAATTTTCTTAGGCTTCAGCCGAGCACTTACTTGTTTGTATATATTGTATGCTTGTACATATCTATCTATCAGTTTTAGTGATGTCTATATTTTTTATCTTCTTTGGCAGGTATTGATGAATGATTCAATATATTTAGGATTCACTGATAGTGCGAGTAGGCATACAAAGAACCTTGCTTTTGCGGCTTGGGTGATTTATTGTCCATCTGGCCAGTTGATGGTTTCGAGAGGAGTATGTATCGATCCCTCTTAGAATAATATTGCCAAATATACTGCCGTTATTAATTTGCTATCCGAAGTGATATCTCTTGATGTTGATTCGTTAGTGGTTTATTTAGACTCACAATTGGTGGTATCTCAACTAAATAACGTTTATCGGTACGAGATCCCTATTTGTATTGCCAATTTTTGAGAGTACAATTGTTGCAACGATCATTTGTTTATGTCAAATTTGTTCACGTTCCACGATCAAAAAATTATTTAGCAGATTCTATTGCTAATCAAGCATTGGATTGGCATATATATCATTCATCAAATTAAAAAACATAAAAAATAATAGAAGTATCATCTCAACATAAAATCACATGTATACAAATAGAGTGTTTGTGTCCAAAATAATATACAAAAATTGGGACAAAATGCCCTACAAAATTTGGGCTTATGCCCATCATCATGTCTAATCATAAAAAGATTTGATCATCTATCTAGCTGGCTCAAGATGAGCAACTAGAAAATAAACAATGACATTGGCCACACACAAAAATAGTTGCACCCAGTCCTATGGTACTCCTATCATGCAACGCTGCATCTCCTCGAGTAAGTCCTCTATGGATGTTATGGGTACTTGGTGAGTTAGTCTCACCAAGTTCCTCTGAACTACATAGAGAACTTTCTCTGTCTTAGTTGTAGCCCCTTCGACATCTCTTCTACGATGCCTATGTCAGGGAAATCTATTAGGTCTCACTAGTCCCACATCTGAAACATGATCATATATTTTGTAAGTGTCTTGTCTCATAAAAATATTTTTAAGTTCATTTATATTAAAAATCCAAAAAATCTTAAGAAAATTCAAAAAATTAAAAAATGTTACCTATGGCACCCCACGCTGCATTTGGTGGTAATTCTAAATTTGGATCTCCTCGAAAATCCATTCTGGCATAGGGGTAGTCGTCAACTGTGATGACCTGTTGATCCCACCAAGTGAAAAACTCGTCATCAGAAGTCGTCGTAGGGACATCACCACCCCCTAGTCATTTCATCAGATCTCCTAACAATGGGAAAACATCATTGTCTCTTGATTGATAGATTCTTCCAAATGTTCGACTACAGCTCATTTATTCTCAATTGTTAGATTGTACTAGGTAACTTGACTCTCATCATCATTATCGGTGAGTAGCCTCATGTTTGTTAACGGTATACATCAATGACCGATAATAAAATGATTTCTCACATGGTCTACTTCAGATAATTTATTACCATTGTGTAGAAATGTACCATAGTGGTTGATGAAGACCTCAGGTTTGCATCAGCATGTCTTGGTTCACTTGTTAGTTACTCTTGTTTCTGCTAGTTGACACCATCGACCTTATATATTGTAGTTCATTACAATGATATCTTATATGTTGGCACTCGAGTTGCAGTGTAGTACCATTCATTCCATCATGTTCACTTGGTACTATTTGGATCAATTTATTGACTTCAGTGATTAGCTTCATACTTCAACATCATTGATTAGCTTTTTATGTGTGATATTCAGACATGTACTTTCTTGATTATGATCAGATGATCCATTATGTATTTCTAGTTCCTTTATACTTTTGTGATATTGGATCTGCTTTTGTACTTGATATGTGGACATGCTTTTCTATTTCTGAGCATGGGTATGCCCGCCTCAAACAATAGGTTCTTTTTGATCTCTTTCGTTGGCTTGGTAGGTTGAATTCTGGTGAACTCCTCCTTTGTCTCAGCATGATTTCTTCTATGCATTTAATACATTTCGGCAATCATGTACCCCTTCTGACCTCATATATTAGGGGGTATATGTTATAGCACCATTTACCACTCTTGGTAGATCTAATGCTCTGATTATGGCCTAAGGAAACCCTTGCTTCTAGACATGGTCCAAAATTTAAAAAATAGTGTTTTATTCCCTATATGCTACTTTTCCCTATGATAAATGCATGTAAACGTGGGTCAACATATACCCAACCCACGTACATATGTTAAAACACTTAAAAAAATAAATTTCCTTAATTTTAGATAGAGTTCATAGGTTTTACCTGTTACTCACCTCCTATTGTTCATGGCCCAACTGTTTCCTAGCTGAAAAAACTAATTTGGAGAAGTATAAATAAACCTCCATGGGAAGGCCTTAGGGGAAAAAATATGAGATATTGATACTATAGAGAGATTATCCTTGATTGAGTCTGATGAAATACCTGTGCCTCCTGCACTCCCCAAAGCTTCAGGAAACCCTTTTTTCCTTGTTGGCGACATCCTTCATCTTTCTTGAGATATCCTTGTATTGGTGATGGAGGAAGATTGCTGAGGCTGAGAAAGGATGGATCTGGACGATGGTTCCTCTTACAGTTGGAGAAGGACTCAGGTCGTATTTCTACACTTTACTTGTAGGTAACTTCATTAAAGAAGTGTTGTTCTATTTCTGATATTAAATGTGTTTATGAATCTATTTATGTTGTAATTCGTTTATAAATATTACATTGATGCGTAATTGTTCATTCATTTATATGATTTAAAGTTAATATCATGAACATGATTTATGTTTCTATTGATGTATATGTTTCATTTCAATAATTTTCAGGTTTTGAAGACATCAAGAGAAGTTGAGGGTTTGCATCCTATGGGATCTACTCAAATATAGGACTTTTAGGTAAGGACACTCTTACACGGTTCAGTAGAATAAGAATTTAGGTTGATTGCTTGAGCATTTCTTGTTATGGTTTTCCCTCCTCTCTATTGGGGTTCTCAACCCAAGACCCTAGGGTGTTCTCACTTGCAACATTTTATCAATTTCCTTATGAAATTCCTCCTTTCATTTATTTCTCCTAACTCTAGTACTTATGGTCATCTGATCAGAAGTGCTAACTAAGGTTTTTGTAGAGGGAACAAAAACTACTATTTTGGCTTCTTCAGCAATAGTTTCCTGAGTGGGTTTACATGTTGATAAGTTTTCAACTTCCCTTATTGTCTCATCAATTCCATACTTCATGAAGTCTGCATTAGGAGAATCAATTTGAGGTTCGAGTGAAAAGTCAATGCAATCATCTCATTCTTCATTAATCAATTTTTTAAAGACTAAGTCATTCCCTCTGGAGAGGGAGGCTCTAGTGTAGTAGCAATAGAGTCTCTAGAACATTATTTAGAAGGAGAAACTTCATGATCATTATTTGATTCTAGGATATCAATATCTGAAGAATTAACAGGAGAGGTTGCATCTAGTGAATTTGGTGAAGCTTCCTGGTCAAGAGGATTTTTAGAATGAACTACGGTTTCTTCTATTGAAGTAGTCATGGCTTCTCCAAAATTTGCAATATCTAGCAAACTCTCTAGTCCTTCTAATGCTTGGGCTAATGTTATTTTCTGCTCCATTTGTTCTGAAGTTGATCCATTTTGGGCTGATTTTCTTTCTAGTAACTTCTCAAGGGGTTTCAAATAACTCTATCCTTACTTCAAAAGTCTAGATGACCTCCTTCTCTTCTTAGGTAACAGAGATAAAATGATGCCATTCTCTTTTCTGCTTTGCTGAGTTTTTGAGGTTTTACAGTTTGTGTTGTTCCTTATGAGATATTTTTTGTCACGAGAGTTTCGTTCAAATTTCCTCATTGTCTTTCTCTGACTGTTCATCACCGTCCAAAACATTTCTAGATGTTCCAACAATTGTCTCATTTTCCGGGGGTATCTCTTGACCAACATTAGGGTTTCCAAGGAACCCTTCCCAGGTCTATTGAACTTGTCTAAGAATTCTTATGATTAAAAATTTGATGAGTCCATGGTGACTTATGACCAAAGCTTTATCCTTGGATCTCCTTATTCTAGTAGAAGTATCATGCAATATTGATTTGAGAAAGCATGGGAGGATCAGGGTTACCTTTTTCCTCAGGGATTCCATGAGTTTGAGATGACGCCCTCTTACCACATCGTATCTCCCATCATAGGTGATGTATCACTGGACAATCCCTGCTACTTCCCTCCATGATTTAGGTAATGAATTGGGGTTATACCCCTTCCCTTTTCTGGTCAATTATTTTCCAATATTCAGAAGCAAAAGGGTCGCATTCTAGAGAGAGGTGTGTATCTCATACCACTTTTCTCCTTCTATTGGGAGTCCTGTTACTTTCGTTGTTGCAAATTCACTTACTTGTATCTGTATATTTATCACCATTGTTGTGTCATTGTCCAAACCCTTTGTAAATTCCAATTCCACCTTGTTGTGGAATCCCTCTAATCATTCAAAATACTCTATCCATCTAGCTTGAATTAAGATGTGGAGTACCTATTCTAAAACCTATAATTGCATGGGTTCGTATCGAACTAAATGCCTACCCATTGTTAACTATTCAATAGGACACGGTCTTGCAACTAGAAACAACAGAATTCGCAAAGTATGATAATAATAAGCCTGCACAGAGTAAAGAGGTTCAATGACATGTATTGGTATTAAAAAATGCAGATAACAGCCATATGTTAATGCCAGCCCCCCGCCCCCCCAAATGAGAGTAAAGGTCGTTTGTGGCCATAAATAAAGTTTTGATAAGATGGAAAGTTTGGCACATTTGAAGCATAATGGTGAATTAATGCAATTTAGTAAAGGTAACCATCAAAAGAAAAAATAGGAAGCGCTGTATATATGTGACGTATGATAAAATCAAAGATTTTATGACTCATGCACTGTAATGATACTTCAATTTATTATAGCCCATGGAGGATGTAGACATAATGATGGTGTGTGGATATTTATACAAGGAATTAGATGAATGGAGACAAAATTTGCAGTAAGTGCATCATTAGAGAAAATAAAAAAGATTAATTCAAAATGTTGAAATTACGAAAAAGTATCCCTAACATGTAGAATTATAATGAAATACTCATTAATCAACCAGTCGTCACCATTTTCCAAGAGTATTTTATAAATACCCCTAATAAATATAACGATTTTAACTTTTTGAAAGAACTAAGTAGCCAAGCTATATTGTAATTGTAATTTTACTTCAATACCATAGACATGGCCTCTGCTACCAATAGGTGTCCACAACCTTGACATGGTTCCCTTTTTAACCCTTTGATATTCCATTGTCCCATTTACCAAGAAAATTTCAAAATTTGTTTTTGTATATATATATATATTTGAAGCATTACAGAAGGCCATTGTTCTAGCATGGAAACTAGGTAATAACAATGCCATTCACTAGAGATAATGAGGTGAACAAGTCAACTCATTATGATACCTCTTGTACTTTGAACCAAAGGCCAAAGGCCATTACCCTAGCTTGGTGACCAAAAGTGGTAATGTCACTCCACTAGATCCTATGATCATGGTGGGCCAGCTCGTGATGAGACCTCCTATCCTCTGTAATTTTTATTAATCTTACTAAATGGGGTAGCATGTCAAATCCTTAAGAGCTAGGGTGGTGTAAAAAGTATGATAATAATTATTTTTTTAGCTTGATAACTCCATCCTCAAAACTTATGATCAAGTAATATTTGAAGAGTGGAGTGATAACATGTTCCTCTAAAGTGGTGATGATAGGAATGCATTATGAGAATCTTTGTAATTTTTCTAAAATACTAAAAGGGATGGAAATTTTAGAATTTTAATAATGGTTTCTCATAAAATATTCTCTGATGATAAATATTAGGCAAGTTAGTTTCCACCATCATGTGAAAGAAAGGTTAAAAATAAATGTTCCTTTCCCTAAAGAGAAAAAAAACATTAACAAGCTAATGGAAATAATAATCATGGATGAAGAAACAATGGTTGTGGTTAAATACATAATGTTGTGATTGAGGAAACAATAGATGTGACTAAAGGAACATCAATTGTGACTAAGGAAACAACAACCCTAACTAAGGAAACAAAAACAATGATTAAGGAAGAGATTGTTGTGACTAACGAAACATCTAATGTGACTAAGGAAAAAATTGTTTTGTCTAAGGAAACAACAACTGTATCTGAGGAAACAACTACCGTGACTAAGGAAACAACAACTGTATATGAGGAAACAATTACTATCACTAAGGAAACAACTGATGTGACTAAGGAAACTTCGATTTTGTTTGAGCAAACAAAAATTGTATCTGAGGAAACAACTACTATGACTAAAGAAACAATAATTGTCTCTGAGGAAACAACTAGTATGACTAAGGAAACAATAGTTGTGACTAAGAGAAAAACAACTGTAACTAAAATAAATAGCAGTTGTGATTAAAAAATAACAACTATGATTGAAATATCAATGATTTTTCCACATCTATCATAAAATAAAATAAAACTATTTACATTATGTACAAGATAAAACAAAGATCTAGAAGAAAAAATTACTTGGTTGTGACCACAAGGAAATTTCCCTGGTCAACTACAACCTGAAAATTGACATCATTATCAATTTCGTGAAGGAAAGATTCTCGAGTGAGTGGTTGATGGTATAGATGCAGACATTGCCCATTGGAAAGGAACAAAATACCAGAATTATCAATTGTGGTAAGGTGTACCGTTCCATTGTCATAAACCTCAGTAATTTCAAAAGGACCAAGCCACCTTGTTTGAAGTTTACTTGGAAAGTCTTAGAGTCTTGAGTCATATAGTAGCACCCAATCTCCTTTCTGAAAGTTTTTCTTGTTGATCAACCTATCATGTCATTTAGCTCTTTGTTGTTGGATTATGGCAGCACATTGTAAAGCAATAATATATATTTCATCTAGTTGATTCAGTTGGTGTAAGTGTTTTTTTTGTGCTTTAGTGATATCCAATCCTACCTCCTTGGCGGCTCTGAGAGTCTTTAACTCAAACTCAATCGAAAAAATGGGTTCCTTACCAAAAAAAAGCTGATAAGGTGAATAACCAGTGGTATTTTAGGAGGTTGTCTAATAAGCCCACAAGGATTTTAGAAGCTTGGCAGCCCAATCTGGACGATTTGTAGATATTGTTTTGGCTAAAATGGCATCTAAGAATTTATTAGTGGTTTCCACCAGCCCATTCGCTTACAGATGGTAAGGAGAATTGAATGTGTGTTTAATATGATAATTTTGCAGCATGCCTGAAATTTTATGAGTAGTGCACTGTGATCCCCCACCTGTTACAAGCTCTCGAGGCAGCCCATATCGAACAATGTTAGGTCCCTATAATACTAGTGATTCCCCCATTACTATTGTCATTGTAGCCCTTATTGTTATTGTTGTGCCCCTATTGTCCCCATATTGTTATTATTGTGCCCCATAAAAGCTCACTATTGTTATTGTTGTGCCCTTATATTATTATTGTTATGCCAGCTTTGATTATATTATGACCCCTTAGAATCCTATATATAGAAAGGAGGCTTTTTCATTTGTATCATCCAAGAATTGTTCATTTGTGTAATGTAAAGGAGGTTGTGCCCTCAAAGAGGTTGATTTTGAATTAGTTGATCTATCTTTTATATCTTTTTGTGAGTTGTTTTCTTAACATTTGGTATCATAACTTCTTTCTTTCACATGATTGCTTTTGCATTTTCATTTCCTTTCACAGACTTCTTTATTAAGCAATTCAGTTTCCACCATCATTTGACTAACATCCTAGAGGGTGTTCATTTCAGTTTATTATGGCTAAAGAAATTGGCAAAGCCAATGGTTAAGGATTTGGAAAGGCAAAATGTCATTTTTGACACATTTGTTTATGAAAATAACGAAAATTAGGAGAAACGGGAGGTGAAAGGTCACAGGTTGCATGTGAGGAGGAAAATGAAGGAAAATAATGGAAAATGAAGAAAATAGAGGCCTCATTCATAAAAATGCTTATGAGGATTAATTGGGAACCTTTTTCTCATTATTCTCTCTCTCTCTCTCTCATACTCTCGGAGACTTAGAGTTTTCTTAGAGCACGCTTGGAGGGTGTGTCATACTTGGATTCTTGGAGAAAGAAGGCAAAGGAAGAGAAGGAAAGCGTAAGAGGACATCAAGATCAGTAGCTACAACAGGATTCACTTGCATGTACTGAGTTGCATGTATGTTTTTTTCACTATTTTTTGCATCCATGCAATATGCATGTGGATTATTGGCCATGATATGTCACTAGCATGGAGGATTGCTTGGATTGGTAGTGGATTTCCTAGCCTTGCCATTTCCTGGAGAACCATGGAGATTGTGGGTTTATTTCCTTGTTTTGTTTTGGTTGGTTCTCATGTTTCCTTATCTTGGGTTATTTATTAGTTCCTAGAATCCCTGGTTGGACAAATGCTCTGGAAGCCTCGTAACAACTTGGGTTGAGTTACTAGACCTAGAAGCCTTGGTTGGACAAATTCTCTGGAAGCCCTTGGTGGGTTGAGTTACTAGTCTTGGAAGCCTTGGTTTAACAAATGCTCTAGAAGCCCGACGACAACTGTGGATTTAGTTACTAGCCTTGGAAGCCTTGGTTGGAACAAATGCTTTGGAAGCCCTAGAAGGCTTGGATGGAGACCAATTAGATGATGGTTTTGTGATGTCTGACCATGAGGTGGAATCATTATTTGATGGGTTAAGGTGGATGGCCTTTGGATGCCCTAAATGATTTTTGATTGATGCATTCCATGAGATCCCACATTCATTCTTGGAATATGGCATGAGGTTCAATGACTAAAGAGACATTTTGCTCAGCCATTCTATGGTTGGGTGGAATTTGGAAGTCCCATCCTAGGTTTGGATTTTGCATCATCAATATGAGGTTATTTCTCCTTGTATTTATATGAGTATTATACTGGATTATATGTGGTTATTATGGTTGTGATTTCATGAGTATTTATTCTTCTATTATGCAGGTTACTTATGTGTTTTATGATAGAAGCTATGTATGGCTCTCATCATGTTTTTAATTATAAATGAATGATTAATGTATCTATGACCTAATGAATGAAGTGGCAGTTGATGTGTTGAGGCATCAATGTTTCTTAGTGATTCTCATCTAAGTATGAGACCCCTATGCTTAGATATGTTGTTTACACCCGTAGATTACATATTCGGGATATGTTTGACGAAATTCCTATCATGGCTAGTAGGAGTCCAATCAAGGTCTCATTCAAATGATTGTTTTTTCACTGTCATTTCCTTCTTAATTTATTGTTTTGGAGGTATCATGGAATTCTAGGCAGTGACGTAGGCTCTAGGCCTGAAAATGTGACTTAATTAATGAGATGCTAGCACATAACTGACAAAAGGAGTCCCTGGATGCTGGTAGGTAGACCTCTGAGAGCATCCAGAGGTCCCTAGATGCTAGAATGTCCATAGCATGAGAGTGTCCAAAGGTCTAGTTTTCCAAAAGTTCAGTGGGACCCAAGGGCAAGCTGCCTGAAGTTTTGGATTGGTTCTTGAGGGTCCTAAGGCTGATGTTGAAGGTCTATATGGTGTGTTTCCTTCAGTTCCACTTCCTTAACATGATTTAGGAGGCCGAATCATATAATAGTGGCCTCTTGTCGCATGTTTACCCTGACTGGCTGATTGCTTGGGTAGATGTGGTAGGAGGGTGCTACATACCCTTACATTTATGGGAGATACTCTCCTAGTCATGCATCATCTGGTCAAAGGCTCCCTCCTAAAGGAAAAATATATGGAAAAAATCATCAAAAGAATAAGGAAATTGTAGAAGATATCTCATCCAAATCATATTTCCATGTCGTAAGAGGGTTATAAATTAAATATAGGTGAATTAAAGATTAATGGATGAATCGTGCTTGTTATAATTCCCTAATGGTGGATGAAGGCTATTAAAAAAAATTCCTAGTAGCATTATGTGTTGTAAATTTTGTGTTTTGTCGAGGAATTTTTGTAACATATTCAACACAAAACCCCTCTTTTTGTTGCTTAGATATATTCTCTTGAGGAAAATCATATATTCCTATTGGAATAGATAAAACAATTGGAAAATTTTGATGAGTTTTCTCGTATTTGTTGCAAACTGTGCACAAAATTATATAATATAAATATTCTTTCTTGTTAAAAAAATTCACAATATTGAGAAAAACTAAAACACATATTATAAGAAATGATAGTATCTCAATAACTCATTATTTTATAAACTTAAAATAAGTAATTTTTTATTTTATTCAATATATATATTCTACCGAGAAAAGAAGAAGGTATATATATAAAATAAAAAAACATATAGTTATTTATATATCAATTATTTAATAATAATAATGTAGTATATAAATAAAAATTGACTCTTTTATTTTAAATTTTAAAATAAAAAAAATAGAACATATAAATATTTATATTTATGAATTATTTAAAAAAAATTATATGTAGCAATTAGAAAATAATATTTTAAACTATTTACTGACTTCAATCGCTTAGATCCGCCTGGTTTCCCTCCATGAGGGGGAGCTTGATTGATACTTTTCTTTGGCCTTTCCCATGTTTCTTTAAGCTAAATTTTGATGGAGCATCTAAAGGAAATTCATGCCTTGCGGATTTAGCTGGATTGATTCAAAATGACATGGGGAAGGTGGTGAAATTCTTCGCCGCACCATGCGGTAGTACCACCAGTAATGTTGCTGAATTTCTAGCTCTTGAGAAGGGCGCTGAAATTGCTGCTGAGATGGGATTGGAAAAATTATGAGTCTCTGAAGATTCTCAAATAATTGTTTCCATGTTGCAAAAACTCATCAATGGGTCTCCCCCTGAGAAGGTGGTTGAATAAATTCATTCCCGATTATCCACATTTGATTATGTAGTCACATAACATGTGAAAAGAGAGGGGAGTCAAGCAGCCGATAAGCTTGCCAATTGGGGAAGTGAAAATCAAAGCCAGGAAATGATCCATGATTGGCCTTTTAGTTCTCAGTTCCCTCATCTTGATGCGTTCTATCAGATAGTAGTTAACAAGGAGGGTTCCCCGATGGGGGTGTCGATCCTCTATATAGGCTCAACACGTGGGCAATGAAAGGTAATATAAGGAAGATGGAGAGGAGGACAACACATCTATCCTCCCATTATGCAAGCCATAAGGCAAAATGATTTGTGCGGTGTGTGAAAATTCATTTGTCTTCCATCAGAAGTTGTGCTGGTAAGGTAAGGTGTTTAATGACACATGTTGTGTATAGTAAAATTTATATTGGGCTTGTTGGATGGAGGCTTCTCGCTATTGGTTTGAGTTGCTGCAATTTGGCTATGTTCTTTGGCTCTCAGGTATTCTTAGAGTGGTGGTGATTTTAGTGCCACCGCTCCATCCACTGTGTCCTCTCTTCAAAATATGCAAGTTCGTCTGCCGATGCCCATTTCTTTGCTCCCGTCTGTGGGTTGCGGGATGTTTTTAGGGAAGGGTGGATAGTCTTGGTTTCCTTTCCAATGGCTCTTTGTAGATTGTCATCTAAGTGTCCTTCATGGTCGAGGTGGTGTCTGGGGCCTTCGCTTGCAATGAGTCTTCTGATCTTTCTCCTCTCTCTGGTCTTATTTTTTCTCCTTATGCTTCATGCTTGTTGGGGGACTCTCTGATGCAGGAAAATTCAAATTTTCCTACAAAGTTCAACTTCTCAATATGGATTACATGCACAAATTCTATTATTTAGTCATTTCAATATTATTCACCATGTCTCAAAGAATTTAAAATAACAAACACAATAAAACAAAAAGTCATATGAAGAGGCTTTGGTGAATATGCATTTCCATTAAACAAAGGAAAACTATACATGCATAAACTCATAATCATATATTTCTCTCTTGTCATGATTCTACATTCATTTGGCCATAAGTTCTCATTGACCATAGGCTTAAAATAAATAGAATTAAGAAATAAAATATCTTTTCTAAATCCTAAAAGCACTCCATAAATCACTCAATAAATCAAAATTTTCTAAATCCTAAAGTCACTCCCTGATTTATTCCCTAAATCTCTCATAATTTATTCACTAAATCTATCATGATTTATTCCATAAATCTATAATGCTTTTCAAGGAAAAATTTCTATTTCTTTATGGAAAAATCACTCCTATCCATAGCCTTTCTAAAACTATTCTATAATAATTAAATGAAACTAAAAATATTTACAATTAAGGAATTATAATTCCTTTACACTATTGAAAACCCTTTTGGATTTTTTTCAAAAATCTTGATGGATTGGAAGCTCTAATGCTCATGCATCGCTCTCTCCTAGATTTAGAGGTGGAATTCAGTTGATAATGGTGGTAGTGGGGTTTTGGTTTGGTTTGCTTCATGTGTGTTCAAATGTTGGGTTGTTTGTTTGTTTAATTGGGTAATTTTCATTAGTTCTTTGAGGTCTTTGGAGGAGCTAGTCATGTTGTCTCTGGATCATCTCTTGGGGTCCTGTGTAGGTTTTAACCCCATACAGAAATTACCTGCATACGAATTCTAAGAACAGAAAATAAACAATGCGAGAGCATACCACACAAAACACATATACATAGAGATTTTCCCTTGGATCCAAAAATCGGGACTACCAGCTTGATTTTTCACTATGTTCCTTTCAATGTTACATACATACATACATACATACATACATACATATATATATCTAGATATATGTATGTATGTATGTATGTATGTATATGCTGAAGCACCCAATACCATCGACCAAAAACCATCACACCCAAAACCATGCAAAAAACCATAGGTAGGTTCACGCACCTAATATAGGGTCCCAAAAACTTTTCCCCAGGGCACTACCCTAGACCCCATAGAGGGGGGCTACCTACCCCCCTCAAACCTCCTGGACAGGGGGCTGCCACCCCCCCGGTGGACCCCCAACTGTGTAATCGATGTAATGAAGGGGGGGATCCACCCCCCCTCTAACCCCCCTGTTAACTGGGGGAGCTAGTTGTGGAAAGCATATAACACAACCCAACATTATCCCACTTGTTGTTTTCTTTCCATAAGGGGCCACAAGAGAGCTTAGTCATTTATATAGCCCTGCAATGCCCATTTTTTCTCTACACCAAGAGAACTTCTAAGAGTTCACATATTTTGTCAATGCATCTGTAGTATTCTTCAAACTGTCCACCTTTACCAGAAACACCTTTTTGTCTTCTATCATATCCCTCAAAAAGTGATACTAAACATCAATGTGATTTACCTTTGAATGTTAAGTAGGGTTCTTTGCCAAGAAAATTTCACTTTGGCTGTCATAGTCTTTCCTTATAGCTCCCTGCACTATATCCATACTTGAACATCTCTACAACCAAATTGCTTCCTTTCTTGCATGAGTGGCTACCATGTATTCTACCTCTATAGTTGATAATGCCACTACATATTTTTTCTTACTCATCCAACTAACTGCACCTCCAAATACATTAAACACATACTCACTTGTAGATCTTCTCTAATCCAGATCTCCAACCCAGTCTGCATCAACAAAGCCACGGATATCCAAAACTCTGTCCAATCCTGATCTTCCTTGGTAGCACAAACCATAATCACTAGTGCCATGCAAATACCTGAAAAACCGCTTCACTTTTGTCTAGTGCTCCTTCCCTGGTTTTGACATAAACCTACTCAATACTCCCACTACATGTGCAATATTTGGTCTAGTACAAACCATCGCATACATCAGGGTACTGACTGCACTTGCATATGGAACACGAGACATGTCCTCTTCCACTTCTTGTGTTTTGGGACATTGTTCAATAGATAACTTCACACCTATAGGAATAGGAACCTTCATCGGTTTACTATCCTACATATTAAACCTCTGCAGTATTGTCTCAACATACTTCCTCTAGTTTAACTAGAGCTTACTCTTTGCCTAATCTATTTTAAATTCCCATGCCCAAAATATAGTTTGCAGCACCAAGATATTTCATGTCGAATTTGGTCAATTGGGTCTTCAAATCCTAGATAATTTCTTTTTCATTTCCAACCAGCAACATATCATCCACATACAAGACCAGATAAATAACATGGTCACTGATTAATTTAAAATACACATAGTGATCTGCTTTGCTTCTGGTGAAGCCAAATCCTCGTATAAATGTATCAAATTTCTGATACCACATCCTTGGTGACTATTTTAACCCATACAAAGACTTTTTTAACTTTCATACCAGTTCTTTCTTACCCTTCACCGCAAAGCCTTCAGGTTTCTTCATGTAGATCTCTTCTTCCAGATCCCTATGAAAAAATGCAGTCTTCACATCTATCTGTTCTACCTCAAAATCAAAAGCAACAACAACAGATAAAAGTAATCTAATAGAAGCTACCTGGGAAATAGGAGAAACAATTATCACCAAAATCAATTTGTGACACATTGGAATAACCTTTCGCTACCAACCGAGCTTTGTATTTCTCCACCTTTCCTTATGCATTTGTCTTTTTCTTCAACACCCATTTGCTGCCAATGGGTTTCCTTCCAATTGGCAACTCCACCAGATCTCAAGACTCATTTTTGTGAAAAGATGCCATTTCATCAACCATGGCCTCTTTCCAAAGTTTTCCATCCTCTGAATCTACTACTTCCTTCACAGTTCTGGGATAATCATTAGTAATAGATAAAGTAAAATTTGAACAGAAAGCAGATGGACTATACCTTTCTCGCTGCCTTCTTTCTCGAGTTGATCTTCTCACAACTAGAGTTTGTGGCTCTTCATCTTTTGATTCCTCTTCTGTCATACAATTTGATTCTTCCTCCTTTAGCTTAAACTATATCTTCTCAGGTTCCTTTGATGGGACATCATTTTTAATAAGAAATTTCACCTCTTTGAACACCAAATCTTAGCTTTACACAACCTTCCTTATTACTGGGTTCCAAAGCTTATAACCCTTTAAACCATCCTTACACCTAATAAAGATGCACTTTTCATATTTACTATCCAACTTTGTTCTTTTCTCCTTTGGAACATGTACATATGCATCACATCCAAATACCCTTAGATTTGAAAGAGAGGGTTTCTTACAAGTCCATACCTCTTGTGGAGCCTTATCCTTCAATGCTAATGAAGGTGATCTGTTGACTAGGTAACATGCTGTCTCCACCACCTCTGCCCAGAATTCCTGTCCTAACTTGACACCACTAAGCATGCTTCTTGCCCTTTCCATCAACATATTTTTCATTCTTTCTGTAACTCCATTTTTCTCAGGTGTGTATGGATTAGTCTTCTACCATGCTATGCCACACTTCTTATAGAATTCTTCAAATTCCTTATTGCAAAACTCTCCACCGTTATCTGTCCTCAACACCTTTATATTGTTCTATGTCTGGTTTTCCACCAGACCCTTAAATTCTTTAAATCTGTCAAAGACTTCAGATTTATTATTGAGGAAATATATCCATGTATTCCTTGAGAAGTCATGTATAAATGGTACATAGTACATAGACTTACCCAGTGATGGAAACTTCATTGGTCGAAACACATCACTGTGCACAAGTTCTAATATCTGTTTCGCCCTCTTACCACCAGAGGAGAAACTCACTCGATTTTGCTTCCCATATAGGAAATTTTCATAGAAATCAAAACCAGAGAGCTATTAGTCATACCCTCTACCATACCTTTACCATGAAGCATTCGAAGGCCCTTCTTTCTAATATGTCCAAGACTTTAATGCTGTAGCATGGTCTTTTCTCTAGAGACCACTAGATTTTCTGCTCCATTTTCAAGAATCACAGAACTATTGCACCATCAACAACAGTGCTACCTTGCAGCTTATACAGAGTTCCAACCCAAACTCCCCACATAAATAACAGTGCTCCCCAAACCATCTTGTAGGTATCCTTCTTGAACACTATTTTTACACCTTCATCATCCAGCTTGCTTACAGAAATCAAATTTCTAGCCAATGCAGGAATATGCAGAACATCCAGAAGTGTTCCAACCCTTCCACCTTGAAACTTCAACTTTACATTTCCACGACCAATGATTCTAGCCTTCCTATCATCCCGTAAGAAGACATCACCACCATTGTATTTCTCATACTCGTAAAACCACTCTCTATGGGGAGTGAAGTGAAAGGATGCACCTAAGTCAATCAACCATGCCTCATGATCTGCATGTGTACTTGAAGAAGCCAAGTGCACATCCACACCTTCATCTGAGGTGGTTTTCACCTTAGCAGAAGGAGCATCATCAGATCCATTTCCTTTGCTAGGAGCTTTAGATTTATAGTCCCTTTTGTAGTGCCCTTCCTTTCCACATTTCCAAAACACCTTCACAATTTTTCCTGGAGATTTAGATCTCCCTCTAGATTTAGATCTCCCACTCAATGAGTTATTTTTGTTTCTATTCTGGGACCATCCTCGTATAGACAATGCATCACCATTTTGGCTCTCCATATTTTCCGTCTCATCTCCTCTGTCAGCAAGGATGAGACTATTTCATCAAACTGCAAGGCAGTTGCATTGCTACCTATTGCAATAACTAGACTATCCCATGAATTTGGTAGATAACACAACAAACTGATGAACTTATATTCATATGAAATTTTAATATCAATAGATAATAACTGAATTACCACAGTATTAAATGCATTCAGATGCTCTATCACCGAGTCTCCATCTTTCATCTTCAGGTTATACAACTTTTTATGTAGGAACAATTTATTCACTAGAGACTTAGATTGGTACAAAGTCCCTAACTTGTCCCACAAAGTCTTTTCCATAGCTTCCCCTGATGCATTCAACAATATTGAATCTGAGACACACAATTGTATTGTGCTCTTTTCCTTCTAATCCAAATTCTTCCATTCTTCATCAGACACCCTTGTTGGTTTAGTACCTAGATCTATCGTGATCCACTGATCTTTATCCACCAAAACATCCTCCATCTTTATTTTCCATAACTCAAAACTATGACCATTAAATTTATTGATCTCTATCCTTCCGCTGCTCGCCATCTTCTTTCACCACCAGAATTGATTCTGCAGATCTCCCACTGAACAAAGTCTACCACAGGCCCGAGCAAAACCCCTCAACAACAAAGGTGTCCCCTTGAAGGAAAAACAACTTTGATACCAAATGTAGGTTTTAACCCCGTACAGAAATTACCTGCATATGAATTCTAAGAATAGAAAATAAAAAATGCGAGAGCATAACATATAAAACACATATACACAGTGATTTTCCCATGGATCCCAAAACAAGGACTACCAACTTGATTTTTTATTATGTTCCTTTCAATGTTACAATACATATATATACATGTCGAAGCATCCAATACCATGGACCAAAAACCATCGCACCCAAAACCATGTGCAAAGACCATGCACAAAACCATAGGTAGGTTCGTCCACCTAATATAGGGCCCCAAAAAATTTTCCACAAGGCACTGCCCCGGACCTCATAGAGGGGGGCTACCCACCCCCCTCAAACACTCTTGATAGGGGGGTTGCTGCCCCTCGTGTGGAACCCTCGCTATGCAGTCGATGCAACGAAGGGGGGGTGGATCCGCCCCCCTCTAACGCCCTAGTTAACTAAGGGAGCTACTCATGGAAAGAAGATAACACAACCCAACATTCTAGGACCTGGGGTGTAGACAACAGGCCTGCAACTCTACCCTTTGGTGTTTCCCATGTCTATGAAGAGGCAGATAAATTGGTATGGTTGGTGTGGAATCTAATTGTGCCTGAGGTCTTCTTCTTCCCAGTCTGTGGGTGGCGACTGCCAGTTTCATAGGGGTGGTCGCTGCTCGTTGTTGCGGGGATGGCATCAGGCCTTTGTTGGCTTTTGGTTTGGTGGAAGGGTTTGAGGTGTGTAGTGGGTCCCATCCCAGGGGGTGTCCTCCTATCTTTTTATCATTCATTCAGTTCCATGGAGCTCTCACTCCTAATCCCTGAAGTCGGGCATCTCGTCCAATTAGGGTGACTCAGACATATCGTTGGACGTGGGGGGGTAGGACTGCTACAAGATTCAAGCATGGAGGGAATGCCACAGGTGGCATGGACAGAGTGCGAAATGGATCTCAAGGTGGCATGGGGGGTCTGAGCTCTAGGCAGGGTGGTCGTGCAGTTTGTGGACGTGGAGTGGGTGTGCGCAGACTGGGTAGTAGGTCAGAGCATGTGGGTCTTTTAGGGTGTTCTGTTGCTGGTTGGTTGACTAGTCTTGTGGCCCTTCGTGACATGTTCCAATCTATTATTGTTTGTCTAGAAGCTTACGATAGGGCTAGAAAGGAAGAGCATGAGGCGGTCATCGCCACACTTAATCAATTGCATTACTTTCAATGCCATGTCAGAGAAAGGATTGTAGTGGTTTGGCGGGGTAAAAACTTGCTAGCAGAAAAGGTTGAGAAGTTAGAAACCTGGCTGGATCACTTTGAGAAACATGTTAGTTGTTCATATTTCTCTCCTCCCCCTCCAGGGACTAAGCCATATAATCTAGTGTCAATTTCTTCTAATGATTGAGTATGGTCATTGGTTTCCTTCTGGTTATGTTTGTCTTTTAGTGCTTTTGGCTTATTAGGCTTTGGACTACTGATCTGTTTTTCCTACTATTTCTTTGTAATATGGTGATAGCATTGGTTAATAACCCTGGTCGGGGTGAGACCACTTGCATTTGGTATAACCTTGTACTGTTATTTTAATGAATTAATATAATCATGACTTACAAAAAATAAATAAAATTATCTTAAACTATTTAGAATAATATTATACATAACATATATATTGAGAAAAAATAATGATATGATATTTACAATTTTAAGGTTACAGCAATCCAAACACCAAAATTTGTGTATTGAGAACCCCTTGTTTATGGGACAAGGGACCCACCTTTGCACAATGATTTGATTGCTAAAGTCTATGAAGGCATACATACTCTACCCCCTTTGGTTTTGAACATGTGGCCTCTTATGGGGAAATACATGATCTTAACTATTAAGCTCACTCAAATTATATATATTAATTTTTATCTTTATTTTAATTCAATTTTCAATAAATTTACTTGTTTTTTTCAACCATTCTTTTTTTTTTTCAAAATTTTACACCATTACTTTAGTTAGTTATGAGAAATTTGGTATTGACATTATACTGTTGTTTTTACTTTATTTTTAAAATGATGGTATAATGCTATACAACATTTCTCATATATAACTAAAGTAATGGTTTAAATTTTATTGTTGTTGTTGAAAAACAATAAAAATTATGAAAATTAAATAGTAATAAAAGTACAAATTTGGTTTGTCCACGGGGTCTTGGACAGACAGTGATTGGGTGTTCTTGTTAAGGCACTCCTTGATGCAAAGACGTTGGTTCAATTCCCTTCGCCAATTGAGGTGATATATTGGACATGATGAAGATGTAGTCCTTCCAAGCTTAGGAAAAAAACTATTCGAGTCTGCTTGGGCTAACTCAATTGGCAATGACCATGGAAATGAAGTCTCACTAAACCAGAAGCCTTGGGTTCAAATCTTGTGCTATCCCCCGATCGAGGTAAGAAGTTAGACATGATGAAATGTAGTCCTACCAAACTTACAAAAAGAAAGAATAAAGATTTGATTTATTTTATTAAAGAAAATTAAAGTATTATTCTTGAATTGGAAATGGAGAAAAAATATATCGAAAAAAACCATTAACATTTCTAATTAAAATTAAATCTTAAATTTTTTATTAATTACAAATCTTTGAAATAGTTATTACAAAATATTTGATTAGTACAAAACATAACTCAAAAAAGAAAATAAGGACAAAACCTTTTACCATATATTTTAAATATTTAAGAACTATATAACACAGTTTTAAATATATATTTATAATTTATAATTTTTTTTATAAATTATTATTTAGAAAATATATAATATCTTTTTAATCTACTTTTAAAAATATTACAATATTCAAATATATTAATACTTTTTAGATTTATTAATTTAAAAAATAATAAAAGTTTTGTTTTTTTTTTTTTGTTAAACTTATATATATAATATATATATATATATTATATTATATATATATTATATATTAAATAATAATATATAATATATCTAATATTATATATATATATATAATATTATATAAGTTAAAAAACAACTATTATATATTATATATATTTGGAAAGAAATGGGCCTTTCACAATATTTTTTTTAAATAAAACATATTAAGTGTACAAATAACATTCAAAGATGAGGAGATATTCTTCATCCTCATCACAAATTAAGGATTTAGATCACTATTTGGAAGTTAAAAAATCTAATCAACTTATTCAAAATTATAATTAATGTGTTCATTCATTTTTTTGAAAGAAAAAACACTCATATTCATATAATTATGAAAAACCGGTACATATTTTACCAATACAACTATCATAAACGTTATAATGAAACTCAGATATTAGGTTTCTCAACATATACTACCATTTTTGCCTTCCCTAATTAGCTGAAAAATATATCTCGTATTCCTTAATACATCAAAATGAGCTCAAAATAAAATCTCCATACAAGTGATTATAATTCATATACTATTAAAAACAAAATATAGCAAAACTAAACTTTCGAAAAATAACTTTCAAACCAATAGCTGGAAAAACATTAGCACATTGGAAAAGATCCTTCATCCTATCTCTCGCTATTCTGG
Organism: Pinus taeda; assembly: GCA_000404065.3. Classification (NCBI taxonomy): domain Eukaryota; kingdom Viridiplantae; phylum Streptophyta; class Pinopsida; order Pinales; family Pinaceae; genus Pinus; species Pinus taeda. Next base: position 249,315 of record APFE030278225.1, read on the forward strand.
AGGAAGTTGTATTGGGATATTCCTAGCTTCGCTGCAAGAACTCTTTTTGATAGCTAATCTGCAACAACATTAATTTCTTTGTATATGTGCATAAAGGAGATGTTAGTAAAGGACTTCTTCAAATTCTCAATGCGAAGCATCCAATTTACCAGATTAGGGGAACAAAGGTTTTCCTTTTCATTTTACCATTCAATGATTACCCTAACATATCCAAAAATGGATATCTATTCCCAAATCAATATTTTGGCACTATACAATGGCCCATATAGAGTGATAACTTCAACTCTTGTATTAGTATATAAGAATCTCGTCATCTGAATATAACTTTACAACTGCTCGACAACTGCAATGACCTTGTTGGGTTGCACCATCAAAGTATCATGCTATATAAATCGAATTTTGAATCATTTCCAAATTCATGAGTGGTTTTACTTTATTCTTCTTCTAAGTATACTACCAAAATGTGTGAATATACCATTAGCAATCTGACCAATGTCAAAAGAGCACCCATCAAATATTAATCCATTTCTAGCACGCCAGATTTCACATATAATAAACTAAGGTGAAGTCCTATTAACATTACGCCAAAAAAACCACCACTTGAAACATGTTTCGAGAGAGGTAAAATGCCATCCATAATAAATCTTATAACTTCGTATAACTCGGATCCAAATCACAAAAACATAAGGGCACTAAAGAAATAGATGAATGACATTCTCGTCTTCCTCCCTGCAAAGGATACAATGGTTCAGGCTGCTAACCCTACACTTACAAATATTTTCCCATGCTGGAATACAGTTCTTCTTAGCGAGCCACCTAAATATTATAAGGTTTTTTTGGCATGCTCAGGATCCATACCACCCTATACCAACACCTATTCAAACTGTTATGTAAATCATGGAAAATGTTGGAATATACCTCTGAAACCAGAAAATTACCATTATGAAAAATACCATTCCAACCCAAAAAATCTTTGCATCCCCATTGGTTATCACCACCATTTAGATATATGAAATGAACTAATTCCATCTATCAGCATTGGAATCCACTAGGCCCATCTCCTCAACCAGTTTCTAGGATTGACATGAGTTCATCATACCATAACCATCAAAAAACTATGACAAAAAGAAAATACTTTTTGCGTGCAAAGAATATAAGAATTCCTAAGGTAGATTGTGATTGTATTTCATACCAAGTGTTACAGGTCATTTTATTGCTTCCAATCAAATGGCCTTAGAACTGGATCAATCAACATCCATTCAAAACTTGCAATCATCCCCTATAGAGCCAAATGCATCTCCTTTCATGAAGTTCCACGAATCCTGGATTACATTGGCTAAAAATCCTATTTTTGAGGTTCAATGCACTTCCCTTTAGGGAAAATCATGATTGTGTAGTTTTCACACATTCCAACTGCGATGGCCAATGCAAGTTTATTTCCCAAAAAGTGAAATGATAACGAGAAATGAGTAAAAAATAAAAATTAATTTCAATGTTTTGCTTTCTAGAAGCTTCAGAAGTGGTATTTACCATTTACTATTGGATAAGATCTCAAACTCCTAATCTTTAGGCCTTATTTATTATCCCCTAGAACATGCCTCCCCTTATTGTGGATATATGCCTTATAAAGGTAAACCCAAAACCACCCCATTTACCCTATAAATTCACTGCCTCCCATAGAGTTTGGGTTGGCTTTTGGAGACTCTTAGTTATTCCCTCATGCTGTTGATTTGTGCCTCCAGGTCCATAATCCATCCATGTGCTTGAGGTGTGATTGAAGGCTTGATATTATGGAAAAGGAAGGAGAATATAACTGGGAGAGATATACAATGTCAAGGCCTACAAGGGTTGTAATCTTTTCCTACTTTTATTAATACAAAGGTTCATTGTTTTCCTATACATTGTCATTCTCATTTATGCATATGTAGAACAATGAATCCTTGGATTTTTGTTTAGAGTTCTTTTTATATGCTAATTACATGTTTTGTTTCTCTTGCTTATTTTGGATGTTTTACAAGTTCTATTTTTAGCAATTGGAATTGGAGCTTAAGCTTGAAAGAAGAGAGAAGAAGAGAGCTTGCATTGGTTCTTAAGTATGTATTTCTTCCATATTTCAAACTTCTCTAAGGAAAGCACAACAATTTTGTCTTGGTTGTTTCTAGATCAAGCCACTAGGTCTATCCACAAAAGGAATTTATCCATTAAAAAATTTGATAACTCCACTAGGGAACATGATGTTCTTTAGTGGTTTCCTTTGCGTGGCCTTTTAGGACCTCTGAAATCGACTCATTTTGACTTGTTTAGACAATTATTGGACCTAGGAAAGCATAGTTTCATTGAAGCTTGGTTAGGGTTTGATTTGCATGTTTTGAGAAAAATTAGCCCCACTTCACTTTTTGTTTTGAGACAGAGCATCCAAATGCACCTGTCTCTCTCTTTAAGTGCGATGACTTTCACTTATTCCTATACATCACCTGCGATGGTCTTGTAAGTGCAAAAAAATTACATTTTTATTTCCTTTCTCTCAGTTCTATTTTGTTTGCAGTGCCTTCTCGAGCGATCTAAAAATGGGGCACTTAGGCTTCTTGTCTGAATTACAAGCACCTCTCCCACTTCCAAAGCTTAAATATTCCCAAGTCTTTATGATTAACCAATGTGGAAATAAATATGTGCTTGAAAATAAGGTGTATGCTTATGGTTGTTTTAAATTGTTTATATGTTGTAAATTGATTTGCTTAAACTGATATAAAACATATACCAGTGAAACAATGCAGAAAATAACAAACACACATAAGACAACAAGTTTAATATGGAGTTCACCCAAAACTCTTGGGCTACATCTCCTAGAGCTCTAGTCAACTCAACTAGGCTCTCTTGGATTATGGTCTAAGTTCTTTTACAAGCTCCACGCTCAACTCCACTGGTTTACACATAACACAATGGGTTCAAAACACCATTTTATCCCCTGGCTTTGAAGCTCTCGACTTTCTGGCTCTAAGCTCTTGCTCTGGCACTCAGCTTTGGCTTTGGCTCTAGCTTTGACTTGTGGCTCTGGCTCGTGGATCTGGCTCTGGCTCTAGCTCTGGCTCTAGCTCTGGCTCATGGCTCTCAGCTCTGGCTTCTTTGGCTCAAGCTTTGGCTTTCTACAACCTTCAGCTCTCTAGCTTTTCACTTGACCACCAAGTGACTCCAAAGACTCCCTCAGCTGCTCTGAGCATTAGCTTTTCGCTCTCCTCTGCTTTTTCCTTCTACTGCCTCCTCTCAATTGAGGTCTCTGCCTCCTATGTGGTACTTTTCTAGCTTTTCAGCTACCCCAACCCTTTTCTCTATGATTCATTACCCCTCTGAGACTTTGCAGCTTCTCTGCTCCCTGTCAGTTAGATTGGCCATCTGGCTCTGCCGATCTATGGCTTCAAAATGCATCATTTCCTGTAAAAATGCCTTCTTGCAGCATGGCATGATGATCAAGAGCAGTTACAGAGGTTTTGGGGCCTTCTCATAGGCAAAAACCAAAAAATTGAGAAAATCTCAGTATACAGAGAATGTCTACAAAATACACTATCGGGTGTGATTTTCGGACTTGAAATCCCATTCAATCGCCCCAAAAATCCCTATTGGGTCTACCATTAGGCATTATATCACATAGCATTAATGTTTTGGTTAAAATCCCAAATACACGAGAAACATTCAAAAACCCGACAAAATCCTTTTTATCGAACTTCAAATTATATCAAAATCGCCCTAATATCACATCGGGTTCGCCTTTGGCCACTATTGCAATCCCCACCATCGATTTACAGGATCTCTGATCCAACGGCCAATATATGATTTTGGGTGGCTTAAGGGTACAGAGGTTATCGGCTCGAAAAGGTGGTTTTCGCCTCTCCTCTGCCAACCATGTGTCAACCAACGTGTGGGATTGGGCGGAGCCAGACCAATACTACTTTCCGCCTAAGGCCCGCCTGAAATCCCGCCTTTACAGAACTCAAATATTATGAATTGAGCCTATAATTCCCCTTCAGTTTTGGCTTTATTGCTTTTAGGTATTTTCCTTTATATTTTGGTTTCATAGCAAAAATGCGCTAATACACAGAAAATTCAAATTCCCGGATTTCAAATTTTATGAAATCTGGCTTTTAAATCCTATCAGGTCTGGCCTTTATTGCTTATTGCAATTCGTATAGGCCTGCTATTGGGGATCGCTGATTTAATCCTGGTCGTCCATTCCTTTCCTAATTCGATGGTTGATATTGCACGTCGCAATCGCTATCGCATATTGCATCACATATGGCCCAGGGGTTTTGTACATCGTCGATGCTGATTTGTTGATCCGATCATCAGCAATTGCATGTCACATAACCTGGGTCCCGATATCGCATGTGGGCCTGTCTACAACTTGATACATCAAATCAGCTAATCGGGGTTTCTTTCACCTCTGCTTAAGTCCACCTCTTGGACCATCTTCGATTCGATTTCCCTTTATAGGGTTTTTTTTTTTTTTTTGCCATTTTTAGGGGATTTTTCCTCTTTTTCCAAAGAACAAAGGACATCTTCTTTATGTGATTACTTTTGCATCCTAAGTCCATTTATGCCCATTCAGGTTGCAATAGATTCAGAATGAAAAGATATTTTCCATGCGGCTATTTCCAGGAACTTCCTTGTTCTTCCATTTTCCTCTATGAGGAACACTTAGACTTAGAGGTCTATCCAAAATCCATTTTGGATCATGCCTTCCCACTAAAGAACTTTTGGTCTCCAAAAGATTGATATACTAATCTGAACAGTAAATGAGAGTAACAACACCCTCTTCCTTCAGCCTTCACACACTTGCCTTGCATAATGCCTCTAAACCAAAGTCTCTGACCACTTTCCTTCCTAGATGTGCTGGTTCTCCTGGGAAGAACTATCTTCCTTCTTGACCTCATGCAGAACTTTTGCTGAGATGGTCACAGAAGGTAGTTTGAACTTCTCTACCTTGATCATTGATCCAAGGTAGCTCAAAAAAATGTGAAGTACATCTGCTTCATAAAAATTTCCTTTGTACTTGTTTGCAAAGCTATTAACAACTAGATGGCCTAAACTCCTACTTCAACAAAAGAAACAGATTTCACATCTTATGAACACCTCCATGTCTTAGATCTGCATACAAATGATGGACTAGATAACATGCCCACAAAACATGCCTTTAAATAAATAACCCTTCAAGTCAAGCATGTAGAAAAAGACCATTAGGACTCTTTTTCAAAAGATGAAACACTTCATCATTATCTCCATCTTAGAGACCAAGTTAACTTATTCCAAGTCAACATGGAATCACATGCATGTCAAAGCAATCAACCCTGCAAGTTAATTACACATACATGTTCAAATACAATGAAATCATCAACATCCCTATGTTCATGCACATCAAGCTCATGCATGCATTTTATCCTTCAACTTTTGCTTAATCACACTGTACTTTCGAAGATGAAATGAAATATAATGTTGCAGCAACAAAGTGAGTCTCCTACTAAAATTATACATTCACCTTCTTGGTAAATTCCTGCAACTTGCATTCCATTAACAAAGAAATGCAAATAGATGCATCAATAGACATTCAATCTTAATCAAATAAGAAATCTAATCATTTCTTACCAATCCCCTTCAAAGGTATTGCCATTGCCTGCACATCAACATCATCATGTGAATCATCCTGAGACACATCATTCATGGAATCTTCCTTTCCATTTCTCCCGTCTTCTCTTTCCACTTTCTCAAGCTTTTGTGGAAGCATTGATGGATTAAGTTTCCCAACATTTTTCAGCAAGATGCCCTTGCTTATGGTAGTAAGTGCATTGCATGTGCATCCTCTTGACAACATGATTTGCCTTGTCCAATGGACCTTTGGCTTCTTACTTCCTTTCCTTCAAAAGTTTCCTATATGTGGTCATTCTCTTCCAACATCTAGAAACATTATGGTTATCCAAACCACAAAAGGAACATGCAATTCTTTTCCCATATCTATGTGGAAATTTATCATTCTTTTCACAATCAAAAGGAAAATGTTTAGAACCAGATGTATACCTTTCTCTTTCACCTTTATTTCCTTCATGAGGAGGTGAAGCAAATGAAGAAGTGGCCCCCTTTGGAACACCATCGATCTCTTCAAGGCTGTCAGAGTCTCCACAACTCTTTGGTTCAACTGTGTGCTTATAAACACCTGCATCCTGCAAATGATGTTCCAAGCCATTGCATTCCTCCTGAATACAATCTTCACACTCTACAATGCAACTCCTTCTTGGAGCTGTTTCAATGGCCTTCATGGAAGCCTTAGAACTCTTTCCATAAGACTGTCCATAGCCAAGACCCAAATACTTAGGCCTTTCCTCAACCATTATTGGTTCAACAATACCTTGTGCATGCTTTTCCAAGCCCTTTCCTTCATAGCCCATCTTGGACATTAGCTTGGAAACTATGCCTCTAGTATGTTTTTCAAAAGAACCAATATAAGCATTCTTAGATGAATTTTAAGACAAATTGGAATGGTGTACGTCTTCTTCAAGTTGATACTTGAATAAGGATTCTTGGGCAACAAAGAGTTGTGTCTCCAACTCATGCATCCTTCTCAGGTTCATATTTGCAATATGAAGTTTCCTCTCCATTTCCTGCAATTTGTCAGAAAACAACTGCTTCACTTCCTTCATGGAATTCAACTGCTCTCTAAGTATGATGCTCTTCCTTCCATCCTCATACATTTATCTCACCATGTCCATCATGATGAACAAGTCTTGCTTCATGTCTTCATCAAAGACTCTTGTGATGAAGAAAGAAGAATTTGAGGACTCACTTGTAGAAGTTGTCATTATGCCAATGAATAAAAGAACTTCAAACAAGATTAATAAAGAGCTTATTCAACAACCCTTTCGCAACAAACCTCTTGTGCTTCAAGGATTCCCTTGAGGTCCTTTGGGATAGAAGAATGCCTTCAACCCTTCTTCTTTCTTGTCCTTCTTGGACTGAGCTATCAATAGCTTTCCCTTCACCTCTGCAAACTCAAACAAGAGTCAGTCTGTAAACAAGCATATAATCAATCTATGATTGTTTAAACACCTTTCAAAAAAGTAATCTTTGCTCTGCCAATCAAGCGTTCTGATATAACCTTCTTTGAAGGTGTTGTTAATAAATCTCAAGCTCTGATACTGCCTAATCTAAAAATGGGGCACTTAGGCTTCTTGTCTAACTTACAAGCACCTCTCCCACTTCCAGAGCTTAAATATTCCCAATTATTTATGATTAACCAATGCGGAATTAAATATGTGCTTGAAAATAAGGTGTATGCTTATGGTTATTTTAAACTATTTATGTGCTATAAATTGATTTTCTTAAATTGATATCAAACATATAACAATGAAACAATGCAACAAATAACAAACACACATAAGACAACAAGTTTAATATGGAGTTCACCCAAAACTCTTGGGCTACATATCCTTAAGCTCTAGTAAACTCAACTAGGCTCTGTGGGGTTATGGTCTAAGTTCTTTTACAAGCTCCACACTCAACTCCATTGGTTTATACAGAACACAATGGGTTCAGAACACCATCTTATCCCCTGGCTCTAAAGCTCTCGGCTTTCTGACTTTAAGCTCTCGCTCTGGCACACAGCTCTGGCTCTAGCTCTGGCTTGTGGCTTTTAGCTCATGGCTCTGGCTCTAGCTCTCACTTTGGCTCTTGGCTCTCGGCTCTAGATTTGGCTTTCTGCAACCTTAAGCTCTCTGGATTTTCACTTGACCACCAAGTGACTGCAAAGACTCCCTTAGTTTCTCTGAGCATTAGCTTTTCACTCTCCTATACTTCTTCCTTCTGTTGTCTCCTCTCAATTGAGCTCTCTGCCTCCTTTGAGGTACTTTTCTAGATTTTCGGCTACCCCAGCTGTTTTCTTTACGATTCATTATCCCTCTGCGGCTCTACGACTTCTCTGTTCCTTGTCAGTTAGACTGGCCATCTGGCTCTGCAGCTTCATGGCTTCAAAATGCATAATTACCTGTAAAAACACCTTTTTTACAGAGGTTTTGGGGCCTTCTCATAGGAAAAAACCCAAAAGATTTAGAAAATCTCATTACATAGAGAATGTCTGTGAAATACACTATCGTGCATGATTTTCGGACTTGAAATCCCATTTAATCGCCCCTAAAATCCCTATTGGGTCTGCCTCATATCGCATCGCATTAATGTTTTGGGTAAAATCCCAAATACATAGGAAACATTCAAAAACTCGACAAAATCCTTTTTATCGGACATCAAATTATATCAAAATCGCCCTAATATCACATCGGGTCTACCTTTGGCTGCTATCGCAATCCCCACCGTCAATCTACGGGATCTCTGATCCAACAGTCAATATGCGATTTCGGGTGGCTTAAGGATACAGAGGTTACTAGCCCGAAAAGGTGGTTTTCCTCTCTCCTCTGCTAGCCATGTATCAACTAGCGTGTGAGATCGGGCGGAGCTAGCCCAATACTGCTTTCTGCCTAAGGCCCGCCCGAAATCCCGCCTTTTTTTGAACTCAAATTTTATGAATTGAGCCTATAATTCCCCTTCGGGTCTAGCTTTATCACTTTTAGGCATTTTCCTTTGTATTTTTGTTTTATAGCGAAAATGCGCTAATACATAGAAAATCTGAATTCTCGGATTTAAAATTTTATGAAATCAGGCTATTAAATCCCATTGGGTCTAGCCTTTATCACTTATTGCAATTCATATAGGCCTGCTATTGGAGATCACTGATTTAATCCTAGCCGTCCATTCCTTTCCCGATCTGAAGGTTGATATTGCACATTGTGATTGTTATTGCATATCGCATTGCATATAGCCTAGGGGTTCTGTACATTGCCGATGCCGATCCGCCAATCCAATCATCGGCAATCGCATGTCACATATCCTAGGTCTTGATATCACATGTGGGCCTGTTGCCAACCCGATACATCAGATCGGTCGATCGAGGTTTCTTCTGCCTCTGCTTAAGTCCACCTCTTGGACCATCTCCCATGCGATTTCCCTTAATAAGGGTTTTTTTTTTTCCATTTTTAGGGGATTTTGCCTCTTTTTCCAAAGGACAAAGGGCAACTTCTTTCTGCGATAACTTCTACATCCTAAGTCCATTTTTTCCCATTCAAGTTGCAGTAGATTTAGAATGAAAAGATCTCTACCATGGGACTATTTCTAGGAACTTCCTTGGACTTTCATTTTCCTCTGTGAGGAACACTTAGAGTTAGGAGTCTATCCAAAATCCATTTTGGATCACTCAGTCTCTAATTTATTCAAGGTATCTATAAAGCCAACAACTTGCTTGAAATTGAGTTTGATTACCTTTTTATAAGAGTTTGATTCATTTTTACTTCTTCTTGTCAATTAGGATTTGTGATCATTTGATTAGTTATTGATTTATTAAAATACCTTAATGTTATAGTTTTGATATGTGTGAATGTCTTTGATTCAATAATCTAGTCATATCTCATTTTTCATTGCATCAAAGATTGAAAAGAAGAAAGAAAAAAACTATTTTTTCATGCATTAGGGATTTGAATCTTTGCATTGGAATAGTGGAACTTGAAGATATTGTTTGGAAGTTCTTGTTTGCTACATTATTATTTGGAATGTCTTTCCTTGATAAATCTTCATCAAATGAAAAAGAGTTCTTTCTCATGATAGTTTCATTTTTAGAGTTCAGATGAATTCCTTTCGAGCAGTGAAACCGAAAGTTTAATCAAGATAAATAATAAAATTTATCAATTAACCTAAGGCGAATTAGGAACATTAACAAAAAATTTAGTGGTATAAGCTAGAAGACATGTTTCAACACTGTTAAATGTGGGAGCTATCATTAATTTTCAGCATTACATTTTGGGGATGGTTGTTGGTTTTCCATGTAAATCAGAGTTTATCAAAACATTCTTCCATGTACTTTTTGGTATATAGGATGACGCTCCATGTACAATGAGTATATCGGAACTCTGCCATCGTACAATTACACATTAGACGTCACTACTACGGACTGCGCTTTCACATACCTACGGGTATATTTTAGAAGCCTTCATTAGGTTGCAAACTATCCCTAAGTAACCGAGTAAATCAACTTATTATTTGTGGTACACTAAACACAACATTCAAGGAGATTCCCTATACATACATAGTCGTATATTGCAGTTCACAGTGACTTGGTAATACTTATATGCCTAGTTACCCATTTTTATTTTTATTTGTGTTTTTACTTTTAAAATCAATTAATTAATGAACTCTTTACTCCTTATTAGACCTTATGTTGAGTTTGATGGCAACAATTTTAGAGTCTCCTAGTCAATAAAACCCTTCTGATGGGAATCTTGGTCCTTTTCCTTCATTTTTGAAATATTGGTGCTCTTTATATGGGTATGTCATCCCTTCCCAGATTTACTATAGGTTTACTAGTTTGGTGGTTTTCAACCTCTTTGGTTATGAATTTCCAAGCTGCTTCACAACTAACTCCTCCACTTGAACAACTTCAACCTCAATTTGATCCTCAAGTTAACCCTTTGCCTTCTTCTCCCAATGTCTCTTCCTCCATTTCTTTTTCCTCACCTAGTGAAATTATTAACGTTATTAACTAGGAAGTTAATAAGAAGAAGAAAAGGATGATGAATAATAAGCCAAATAAGCAAGGGGGAAACCTAGAAACCATTGCTACAAATGAAACTAATCTTGAAAAACCTTCCAATAAGTCCCGTAAAGTTAAATTCTCTTGCATTATTTGCAAGGGTGATCACCTTCTTAGAGATTGCTCTGGTATTCCCAAAGTATTATAAGTGTTGTCTACGAGCTCATAATATCCCTTGTCATAAGCTTATAGAGATCATCTTGGTGACAAGCCACAAACTAGTGATAATAAGGTTCCCGAAAGAAGGGTAACATTAAGTTTACCTATAGTTTATGTAACGGGATAATCAAATTCACCTTTGACCTTATATGTATGAAGCATCCAAAATGTTGGAAAGCCTTACTACTTCTCAACAACAACTTCCAATTGGTTACCAAAAGCTTTCCCCCAATCCTCCACTGGTTGATGAAGTGATTGATCCCAATCCATAGTCATTCAATCCCACTCTCTTTGAATGTGAATCCCATGAGCTTGTTCCCAACCAACCATTGGTTGAGAAAATGGTTGACTTGATTCCACCTTCAGTCGATCACACTTTTCCATCAGAGAGTGAGGTTCATACAACTCAGGTTCTTATCGTTTCTTTAGATCCCATCAAGCAAGGGGACATTTCTCCCATTCTTATGGGACCCCCTCCAAGTAATGAAGTCATTACCTTTGATTGCAATCAATTGGAAAAACTCATCTCCATTTTTACATGCCCTTCCAAATCATGGTGAAGGCTTGTGATAAGGAAATATATGACATTGTTATAGATGAAGGAAATTATGTTGTAATTCTATCCTCAACTGATTGGAAAGCTTTGGTTTCCCCTCAAATTGTGTCCATAGCCCCATAATTTGTTAGATTTTAATATAAGAACCAATAAATCTTTAGGGATCCTTCCTCAACTGCCTATTACCTTGGCAGGAAAAACCATATATGTTGACGTTATGGTAGTCCTAGGTCCCTTGGATTTCAATTTACTCCTAGGGTGATACTTTGTTTATGCCATGAACACTATCGTGTCCACGCTCTTTCAAGTGATACATTTCCTGCATGATGGAAAATTTGTGACTATTTATCAAATTTCATTCATTTTCCCTGATTTGAATGCCAATCATCCAACTTCCTTAAATGCTACAAATGTGTAAGTGGTATCTCCCCCACCACAAGTCAATTATGTGGCAACCTATCCCATGCCTACACCTACATATGAAAAAGATCCTTTCACTTTTTACTCAAATTCTTTTGATTTGGATCCAATAGGTGATATGGTGAGTCATTTACCATGGGTTTTGGAGCCTAATATTTCCATTTGATCCCTTGATCTATTTCCCTTTTAGAGTGTTTTTCTGCAATCTAATGAGAACCTCTTTGAATCCATAACCTATTGTGGGCCATGATCAAGTTAAACCTATGAGGATGGTTCTTTTACCATGTCAACCTCATTAAAAAATGAAACAAGGTCTCCTGAGAAGAGTTCCTTTTCTTGTGTCAAGCTTGTTAAAAAATGAAATATGTTATCAAGATAATAGTTCCTTTTCATGTGTCAATCTCGTTAAAAAATGAAACAAGGTTCCATGAGCATAGTCATTTTACTGTGTCAAGCTCGTTAAAAAATGAAAAATGTCTCCACAAGCATGGTTTATTTTATGTTTCAAGCTTACATAAAAATGAAACTAACCTTTCAGCATGGTTCTTTTCCTGTGTCAAGCTCTTTAAAAAATGAAACAAATCCCCCTCTAATTGGGTCAAGTCTTTCACCTGATCTCGTAAATGAACTTTCATTTCATTTCCATTTAGTAACCAATAGTATATATGGGTCCACAAGAAGAATTGATATATGAAACAAAATTTTGGGGCATGCCTCAACCCTTTTGTTGGGGGAAATGTACCTATCTCAAGCACAATATTTCTCTGTTTCAATCTTGTGTAAAAATGAAACCACCCTCAAGCATATTTTTTCTCCGTTTCAAGATTGTATAAAAAATTAATTCTCGATCATTGAGCCTACATGATCATGGATTCCCTAGTATAGTACCTTTTTTCCATCTTGGTATCCATGCAATCATTTTTATTATATTTTTAGAATCCCTACTTCTAACCCACCATGACCTAGAATTTTAGCTCCTTGTCCTCTTCTTTTTCATATTTTTGGCTTTACCCTGGAAGGATTCCACACTTTATCTCTTGTGATTGCCACTTTTTATTAACACATTTATGTAATATGGGCCTTCATTGTTTCATTCCATTATCACCCTTTGCTTGGCTGATCATTCACTCTCACTTGGTGCTTTACCCTTTCCCGAGGAACCGCTGCAATAAGTGGTGTTATTAGCTTACCTCTTAACCTCTATGTATTTTGAGCAATTCCATCATGACTAGAACTGATTGCTACCCTTTATACCACTTGTTCCTTGAGGAGGAATTTTTTTTAAGCTCTTTTCAAACCCCAAAAATATGAAAAGATTATCGAGCACTTGTCTCTTTTGAGCTCGTTAAAGTAAATGAAAGGATATATTCCCAATATAGGTTTAACCCTTTTCCAGTCTAGATAAACTATTTACGAAAAATGAATACTTTATTTGAACATGGCTAAAAGGTTCTCCAAGGTGTTATTTTATTTTTTATCGAGCCTAAGAGACTAAAATTACAAAAATTAACCAATCTTGGAGATTTCTCTTTCTCCTCTTTTTCAAACTCTCTAAACATGAAAAATGAATTGAGTTAAACTTCGTTGGAATCGTAAAACCATAAAAAACCATAGGATTCATCAAGCATGATGAGATCGAGCTACTCCTTCTCAGGATTCATTAAAATATTCAGAAATATTCATCCGAAGGATGAACTTATAGGCCAAACATATGTTATCCTCCTCAAGCATGTAAAAAAATAAAGAGATAGTAGCAAAAAATGGTTATGAAATTGGGGAAACATGGCATAAAATGTATTTATGGTAGGGAGTCGCTCCTGAATGTGACACTCTCTCAACTCTGTGACTATTTTGGGTTGGGGAGTCTGCTTTCCTTTTGTTTATCATACCTTAATGAAAGCATTCAAGATGGGTCTTTGAGTCAATGCTGACAAATCCATAGAAGTGTCGTTGATATGTTCAAGAGAATTCTACCCTCAGTTGACATATGCTACAATACCTTTAACCTTATTTCATGTTTGCCACCCATGAACTAACTATGCATAATCATTTAGTCTCAAATCTTGATATTCGTTTCATGTTATTGGTGGGGGATACATTAAGGCCCTACTGCGATGGGTCGTTCCCTATTGACATAAGCACATTATCTCGGAAGTTGACTTAAAAACTCCCTTCAGTGCCTTGGAGCTTACATACCTCAATGGAAATTTTATTCACTTTCAACAATAAGTTTTCACAATTGGATTTTCACTGGAAGATTCTATGTGGTGTTCAATTTCAGCTCATTTATTCACATCTCGTAGAGTGCACTTAGTACCTTGAGGACCACTATCATTATCAATCGTTCCTCTCACATATGTTGATTCTTTTCATCACTGGTTGATAATCATATGGTGTCTACCATGTTCAAATCCAACACATTTATCCACATGGTTAGACTCGTACTATTGAGTGACAAGTGTTATAGACATATTTGGGCATTTCAACCCATAAAAGAGTTGTTTTATACCCTAAAAGAACATGGTCATCTGATTACATCATTCCCCAGAAGTTCCACCTGAAAAACCATCCAGAAATGGCCTAAACTGAACCACACTGACTGCTCCACTGGCAAGGTGCGATGCATACTGAGTATTACACTGGCCAGGTTCGATGCATACTGTTTGGGCCTTCTATAGGGTGCGATGGGCGAGGATGGACAAATGTCCAAGACAGTTTGCTAAGTGGTTCCTCATGGAATCTTCTAGAAACTTCTCCTATGACACTTGCCTCTCTGAATTCACCTAGGGATGAGTAAGAGATCCAAGAAATCCCCAAGTGGAACCAATTGTAACAAGTGGAACTACACTAATCAAAACCCCAGAGATGACTCACACCCTTGCACACATCTATAAATGGATCCTTCATATAAGAGATCCAAGGGCTGGAATATTGTGAATTGTAAGGAAGTGCTAATAGTTTGTATTTGAGGAAAAGAGCATTGCATTGTTGGTGTGATCTTTCTATTTCATGAGGTGAAGAGGAATTGATGCTGGATCAGACGACTAGGTTGTGATTCTCCTTTATATTTAATAAAGTTCTTCAATTTTTCTTCCATATAATTGTGCAATTGTGAATGTTATCATTTGTGAATTATATTGTATGTTCATTATATATCTGATTCTGTAATGCTTATGATATAATAGATCAAGATCCTTTGATGGTTCTTTGTTAAAATGTTTCTACAGGTACTCTCCAAGCAGGATAAGTACGGGGAGGAGTTGCAACCTCTATCAAGGGGGAGAAAGATTGAGCAAGGGATTAAGCGGAAGTTTTAGGTTGGTTCCTTTATCTTTCTCTTATCTATTATACATAGAAGAAATCGTGAATTGCTTTAAACTATTGTTTCTAAGGTAGCTGCCAGACCTAGAGGGCTAATCGATAAAAAAGACACTAGTTTTCCCAGAAACAAAATGGCGACTCCATTGGGGAGTGAATAGATGTTAGTTGGTTGTTATTTTTTGTTTTATAAACTATATACAGAGCCTGAAGTCATCCAGGTAGCCTTCGAACTACTCTTGCTCTGTAATTTCATAGTAGATGAATGAAACTTCAGCCAATCTCTGGTTTAGTTTATAAATTAAATAATTGACTTACAAGAATTATAGATGCCCTTTTGGTAGCTCAATAACCTCTCAAGAATTTCCTCTGTACTTTGATCTTTACTGTCCATCATAGCTCAACTTAACTCACTGAAAACAACTGCACATCTAATCCAGAACCCACTTGAGTTGCGCTCCCTGGCCATCGCGCTATCTGTCACTGTAAACCAGTATGCATCACACCTCCCGAGTGTGTAAATTGCGGTGCATCCCTGTTTCTGTGAAGCTCAGGTGCGATGATTGACTGAACCTATTTCCATTCTAGAAATTGGGGGTTTTTGTCCTTATTTTCAGTTTCATTTAGTTGTTTTGCTACTTATGAATAGTGCCTCCTTACTGCAGCCCTGCTTGCATCACATAGGTCAGCCTCCATTGATTAGGATTAGTAAAAAATTTTATGTATTTTTTCATCATTTACAATCCTTTGTCGAGAATTTGCTTAAATTGATCTATTGCTTTGGTACAAAAAGTGTTGTAACTGTCGTTATATGTCAAAAATAAAAGTGTCATGGATTCTTCCTTCCCTGAATAGTCGATTGAACTTTTCATCATGTATTTGGTTTGATTTTTTTTTATTCGAAGTGTCAAAAGCATTTTTTATTCGAAATTGAAAAGTGTCGTTTAGTCTTCCTTTCTTTTTTTGAAAAAGAAATTCTCGAAAATGTCGCTTTGAGTAAAATGTTTTAGATCTCTATTACATTTAGTTTTCCTTTTTGGAATTTTTCACATTAAGGGGGATGAAAACAAATACATGCATTTGCATTTGCATTTATTTTGTGTGCAAAAAATGATTTAGGAAAATGCACTAGTGTGTGCTCTTTGCTCTTTGTTTGAAAGAATTGTAATCTCCTTTCCCTAGTAGCGAGGATTTTCATTGCTCAAAATAAATAAAGGTTGTTTTATCATTGTAGACTTCATTTTAGGAATTTCAAATCAACATCAGGTGGTGAACCATTGAAAGGTAAAATTTAAACAATATCAACCCTAAAATAAATTTCAATGAACCTAACAATGCTTTGGAACTTAATGCAACACATTTGGAGGTCTAGGCTAGAGATGTGTTCCGGCGTCGTAAAAACTAGTAACTATCGTTTTCATCGAAGGTTGGGTGATTCCTCCTCCTTGATACGACAAGTGCTAGCACAGACTTGTGCTCCCCGTACCGTCACGTATATATTGGGATACCACAATAGGCTTATATCCTTTATCCATAGGAAGCCGAGTCTGCTGCCCTATTGATCGTAATGCACTGAACACAACATTCGGGAAGATTGACTGCTGTACATAAGTCCTTGGTAATTTCTCTTTAATTTATCACCAAGGTGTATATTGCAGTTTTGCGATTGGTTTGGTAATCCCTCTATTTAGATTTTCCAGAGTAGTCACTTTTATTCCTTTTTGACTCTTTAAAAGAAAAGGTCCATCTGAGCACTTGTCACTTTAGGCTCATTAAAAATCGAAGGGGAATAGAGTCATCTTTAGCTTTTTCTCGACTCTTAAAAATTGAAAAAGCAAAGTTGTGTCAAGGCATCATTAAAAATAATTGAAATCGAATAACATCCCTATTCCTAAGTCGATCTTAGGTTGAGATATATGGAGACAAATCCGGGATCTGCCAATCAAGGAATCCCTTTTGAGGGGAATCCTAGTCATTTTTCTTCTTGGGGAAATATTGGTGCTCCATATATGGCCACATTGTCTTTTCCTGGAATTACCATTGGCCTGCTAGTATGGCTATTTTCAACCTCCGTGGTTCAAAATACCATGATTTCTCTGCAATCTAATTAGCATCCAATTGATACTAAAGTTGACCCTTCGCCTTCTTCCTTGTTTTCTTCTCCCTCCCCTTCTTCGTCTTCGCTTGTTGAAAGTAGCGATGCTAGTAACCAGGTGGATGAGAAGAAGAAGAAAGGGAAGGAGAAGAAGAAGAAGAAGAAGCCAATTCAGCAAGGGGGAAACCAAGAAACCACTACTTTGAATGCATCATCTAATGAAAATCCGCACATTAGACTTTCCAAAGCCAAATTTCCATGTGTAATTTGTGCGTGTGACCACTTTTCTCGAGACTATCCTTGTTTTTCTCAGATATTGAGAGAATGGTCTCCCAGTTCGCACCATATTGTGTCATCAACTTCTGAAGATCATGTTGATAACACATCTTTAACTAGTGATAAAAAAGTTCATGGACAGACGAGAAAGAATAGGTTTCCATGTAGGTTATGTAAAGGGAACCATACCCTTCACCTTTGTCCTTTTTTGGATGAAGCCAAAGGAGTATTGGATAACCATCCTACTTCACCACAACGAATTCCATATGGCTACAAAAAACTCTCCCCAATTACTTTACTAGTTGAGAAACCGACTGACTTAAATCAATCGTTGGTCAAAACCACTCTCTGAAAGTGAATCTTATGAGTCTATACCTAATCAAAATCAACAGATTGAGGTCACAGTTGACCCAGTTTTACCTTCAGAAAATTGTACCCTTGCCGAAGAGAATGGAAATGATACTGTCCAAATTATTTTTATTACTTCAGATTCCCATGAACTTGGGGGCAATCCGCCCATTCCTTCACAATAGGAGGAAAATCCCCTAGTTCTCGTAACTCAAGGAGTTAATTAACCCATTCATCTGGTACTTATTACTTTAGATTCCCATGAACTTGGGGAAATCCACCCGTTCCTTCACAACAGGAGGAAAATCCCCCAGTTCTCGTAACTCAAGGAGTTAATTCACCCATTTATCTGGTACCACCTCCAAGTAGTCTAGTCACTTCCTTTGATTGGAATCGACTAGCAAGATCCTGCCTTCCTTCTCATGTACCATTTTGGATCATAGTACAAGTTTACAATATGATCGTGTCTGGCATTATCATAGATAAGGGTGTGTCAGTGAGTGTCCCTTCCTCAACTACTTGGAAAGCGCTTGGTTCGCCATCGCTTATGCCTGTTACACAAAATCTATTAGGCTTTAACAAAAGAACCAGTCGACCGTTAGGGATCCTTCCTAAGTTACCAATCACTTTAGGAAGTAAAACCATTCATCTGAAAGTGATGGTAGTCCCAGGACCATTAGATTAAAATCTACTCCTTGGACGTGACTATGTTTATAACATGGAAGCTATTGTTTCGACACTCTTCTGAGTGATGTGTTTCTCACATGAAGGAAAAATTGTCACCGTTGACCAGCTTTCATTTCCCAGTCCAAGCATAGCTCTAACTCAATCATCATCCCTAATTGGTCCTTTTACATAAGCAATATCTCTTGAACCTTCGTTCCATCCACCTAATTTCCATGAGTAGTCTGGTGAATGTAACAAAGCTTAGGGTGTATGCACCCTTGTCTATTTTGTGGATGAACCTAGTTGAAAAGATATGTTTCCCTGTAGGTTATATGATTGGTCTAACACACCATTCACCTTTGTCTATTCTGCAGACAAAGCCAAGGAAGTGTTTTTTCTATTCTGCGGATGAAACCATCCTACCTAACCACAGTAATTTCCATATGGCTACTGGAGACTCTCCTTTTCATCATGTTGGAGTCATGCAAATCATTTTCAATTTCATTTTCAATTTTTAGTTTTGTCTTTCTAGCTTTTTAGTTTTGTCATTTCTAGCTTACGTAAAAAATGAAACTAAAAAACTGAGCAGAGTTCCCCCCACAGTTCAAGCTCATTAAAAAAAGAACCCACCTGGAGTAATTAACCTTTGTGATTACCATTCTATCAGCCTTTTGAACCTTCGTTGTGTACCTCTCACCACCTCCATTATTTTGGCCGATCATACGCTTCCACTTGGTTGTTTACCCTTTTTTGAGGAACATTTGTGATGAGTGGTCTTATTAGCTAACCTTTTCACAGGAACCGCCATGTTTTGTGAAGTTCCAAGCTTACCTAGAACCAGTTGCTACCCTAGACACCACTCGTTCCTCAAAATCGAGTATCCTTTAAACCCTTTTTAAACACGTTAAATATGAAAAGATTGTCGAGCACCGGCCTTTCCAACTCATTAAAGTGATTGGAAATGTCATCCATCCTGTATATTTTAATGTTTTTCAGACCTGAGGGATTATCTCACAAAAAATATCAAGCGCTTGTATTTTTTGGCTTGTTAAAGTGATAGGAAAAGTCATCCCTTTTGTATTATTTTATCCTTTTTCAGACTTAAGGGATTATTCTAAGAAAAATAACTTCTTGAGTTTTCTTTTCGTCCCTTTTCAAACTCTCTAAACATGAAAAGGACCGAGTTATCCTTGTTGTTAAACTCTTTAAAACAATAGCGACAAACTTGTCCACTTTAGACAAGACTGAGTTTCACTATTGCTAGACTCGTTAAAAAATAGTGACAGGTTTTCCCGAAGGGAAAATTATAGAACAAGCATATGTTATCCTCCACAAGCTTGAAAAAAATAAAGAGGTACTAGTTAGCAATGATCGGGAAAAAAGGGAAAAAAAATTTGAAGAAATTTATGGTAGCAGGTCACTCTTGAAGATGACACTTTCACTCCATCACCATTATTGAGTCAGGTTGGGTTATTCCGTTCATCGATCATCTCACCATTGGTCTTTTACACCATCCATCTTTTGGGGTTAACGCTACCAATCCATCTCAGTGTCGTCGACATGTTCAAGAGAAGTCATTCAGTTGAGAAACCACAATCCAGTTAATGCCTCATCCACTGCAATACCTCCAACCTTCATTTTTTCATGACCGCCATTCCTGAACCTTGTGTTGTTAGATCATTTTTACCTCTAGAAATCATTTGCTTCGTTTCATGTCATAGATGTGGGATACATCAAGGCCCTCCTATAATGAGTTGCTTCTTGTTGACGTTAGCTTATTATCCAAGAAGTTGACTTAGAAATACCCCTTTCAGTGCTTTGAAGCTTTCATGCCTCAAGGGAAAGTTTCTCACTTCTGGTGACAAGTTAACATCAATGGCCTTCGACCAAAAGATTTTTCATGGTGTTCGACATCGGATCATATATTCACACCACATGAATTGAACTGTAGTACCTTGAGGGTCATTATCATTATCAGTGATTCCTCTCGTGCTTGTTAATAGCTCACATTATTGGCTGGTAATCAGGCGATGTCTTTCCATGTTTGACTTCAGAACATCTCTTCACATGGATTGACTTGTACATTGGGCAAAGATGGAACGAGTTTGAAGACCCCGGATCTAGTTTCATCCATCCAGGTTGCAATATATTCAAGGATATAAAAACATCAAATGTACAAATGTGCTACACAGATGGTCATTCAGACCAAAGATGATGACTCTACATCCGAAGAATCACCAGTCTGCATCTGCAGATGACTATCTGTTCTATGTACATGAAATGAATTTATAAAGTTGAGCATGGGAATGCTCACCTCAGCTAGATCATGAAAATTATATTATGATGATGTGTTGTAACTTATGCAGGTCACCTTCTAGTTCAAAACCTCAGATCCTCATGATAAATCATTTCACTCAACATCAAGATTTACGACTTCATGCTTTAGGGGGTAAATGTTATAGACATATTTGGGCACTTCAACCCAAATATTATATTTTGATAAAATATGGCTCTTAAACCCCTAAAAGAGTTGTTTTATACCTTAAAATAACATGGTCATCTGATTACATCATTCCCCAGAAGTTCCACCTAAAAAACCATACGGAAATGGCCTAAACTGAACCATACTGACTGCTCCACTGGCAAGGTGTAATGTATACTGAGTATTACACTGGCCAGGTGTGATGCATACTATTTGGGCCTTCTATAGGGTACGATGGGTGAGGATAGACAAATGTCCGAGACAGTTTGCTAAGTGGTTGCTCATGGAATCTTCTAGAAACTTCTCCTATGACACTTGCCTCTCTGAATTCACCCAGGGATGAGTAAGAGATCCAAGAAATCTCCAAGTGGAACCAATTGTAACAAGTGGAATGACACTAATAAAAATAATAGAGATGACTCACACCCTTGCACACATCTATAAATGGATCCCTCCTCTAAGAGATCTAGGGGCTGGAATATTGTGAATTGCAAGGAAGTGCTGATAGCTTGTATTTGAGGAAAAGAGCATTGTATTGTTGGTGTGATCTTGCTATTTCATGAGGTGAAGAGGGTTTGATGCTGGGAGGATGATGCTAGATCAGACAACTGGGTTGTGATTCTCCCTTCTATTTAATAAAGTTATTCAAGTTTTCTTCCATATAATTGTGCAATTGTGAATGTTATCATTTGTGAATGCTATTGTATGTTCATTATATATCTGATTCTGTAATGCTTATGATATAATAGATCAATATGATTTGATGGTTCTTTGTTACTATGTTTCTACAGGTACTCTCCAAGTAATATAAGTACGGGGAAGAGTTGCAAGCTCTGTTAAGGGGGAGAAAGATCGAGCAAGGGATTAAGAAAAAGTTTCAAGTTGGTTCCTTTGTCTTTCTCTTATCTATTATACATAGAAGAAATCGTGAATTGTTTTAAACTATTGTTTCTAGGTGTTATAGACATTTTTGGGCACTACAAACCCAATCATAAATGTCCATAAACTGAGAGCTCCTAAGTCCCTAAAAGTGTTGCTTCACTACCTAAAGGAACAAGGTCAGCTGATTACATCATCTCCCAGAAGTTCTCCACTAAAAACTGCTCAGAAATGGTCAAAACTGGATCATACTGAATTCCCAGTGTAGAGGGTGCGATGCATATCACCTTCCCAGTGTAAAAGGTGCGATGCATACTGAATGGCCCCTCTATAGGGTGTGATGGTCGGGAATGGACAAATGGCAGGGACAATTTGTGAGGTGGAAGATCATGGAATCTTCCAGAAGCTTCTCCTCTGATACTTTCCTCTCTGTTTTCGACCAGGGATGAGTAAGAGATCATCAGTATCCAAGTGGAACCAAGAACTATCAGAGAGAGGACACTAATTAAAACCCCAGAAGATGACTCACCTCCCTATAATCATCTATATATGGACCCCTCATCACAGAGATCCAGAGGCTGGAATCTTGTATCTTGTAAAGAAGTGTTGTTGGTTTTCTGGTGTAAATTCATAGTGTTGGGTGATCTAAGCTTTACTTGAGGTGAAGAAGGGCTTTCTTGCTGGAGGATGATGCTGGGTCAAAACATATGGTTGTAATCCTCTTGCTTTTCTTGATATTAATAAAGCAATTCAAGTTTTTCTCCATATTCTTGTATGTTTGATTATATATGCATTTGTATGGTTAACACATATCTAGTCCTGTGTTATTTATGAATATAGATCTCTGTTCTTTGATAGTAGTATGCTTCTTTGATTCCATAGGTGCCCTTTGAAGTTGGGCAGACAAAGAAGAAGCGGCAAAGGTCTATCAAGAAGGAGAGGAATCAAACAAGGAAACCAAGCGCAAGACTAAGGTTGGTGTCGTTTGTTCCACTCTTATCTATTTTCATAAAGGAAAGTGAAAGTAGACTTTACTTGTTTGTTTCTAAGATAGCTACCAGTCTTAGTGGGAATAGTAGCTCCGAGTGGACACTATTCCCGGTAACACTAGGGTAGCTGCCAAACCTAGAGGGCTAGTCAATCGAAAAGACACTAGTTTTCCCAGAAACAATGAGGTAGAAGATCCCAAATCTAGTTCCATCCATCCAACCTCTGATTTCAGGATTCATATAAGATTAAAAAGTATGATGGTTGCGGTCATACAAAGAGTCATCCAAGCATGGGTCCATAATCTATCATCAATGTATGTGACAATCAGTTTGATCATTATACATGTAAAATGGCTTGTATGCTGAGTATGGGTATGCCTACCTCAACAATAATACCATGATGATAATAATGTAACATACAATTGATGATCTCAACCAATCTATTCTTGATCTCGACTTTTGACATGGTACATCTCTTAAGTCCTCATCCAAGTCTTCTGACTTTGTACTTTAGGGGGGAATATGTACATGTCATTTTTTCACATCTAATAAAATGGACTTAAACCTAGATTAATCCTCATCCATTAACACTTTGCCATCATCCCCTATAGAGCCAAAATCATCTACTTTCATGAAGTTCCATGAATCCTAGATTACATTGGCTACAAACCCTATTTTTTAGGAACAACACACTTCTTTTTAGGGAAACTTGTGATGGTGCAGTCACTGCACACATGCCAATGGCGTTGTCTAGTGCAAGCTACTTTCCCAAAAAGTGCGATGATAGAGGGAAATGTGTAAAAAATAAAAATTAATTTCAAACTTTTGATTTCTAGAAGATTTGGAAGTGTTTTTAACAATTTACTATTGGATAAGATTTCAATCTCCTAATATTGAGGCCTTATCTCTTATCCCCTAGAACTTACCTCCCCCTAATGTGGATCTAATCTTTATAATGGTAAATCCCAAACCACCCCATCTACCCTATAAATTCACTGCCTCCCATAGAGTCTAGGTTGACTTTTGGAGACTCTTAGTTATGCCTTTATGTTGTTGATTTGTGCCTAGAGGTCCACAATCCATCTATGTGCTTGAGGTGTGATTGAAGGCTTACTATTGTGGCAACAGAAGGACACAATAACTAGGAGAGATCTACATGGTGAAGGCCTACAAGGGTTGTGATCTTCTCATAATTTTATTAATACAAAAGTGCCTTTTTTTCCTATATATTATGTCGCTTTTATGCATATTTAGAAAAATGAATCCTTGTTTTCTTGTTTAGAGTTGTTTGTATACACTATTTTCATGTTTTGGTTGTGTTGCTTGTTTTTGATGTTTTACAGGTTCCACTTTTAGCAATTAGAATTGGAGCTAAAACTTGCAAGAAAAGAGAAGAAGATAGCTTGCATTGTTTCCCAAGTAAGTCCTTCTTCCATATTCCAAACTTCTCTAAGGAAAAAATAGCAATTTTGTCTTGGTTTTTTATAGATCAAGCCACTAGGTCTAAGGAGATTGCTTCTATCAGTAGAATGAATGTATCCATAAAACACCCATAATTAGATCAATACTAGCAATAATCCTATTCTCATTTCCAAAAGACCACTGTAAGTTCTAATAAATCTAGTTACTTTTTTAGGAATCCATTCTGTATTTTTTATCCAGTTTAAATTCAACTGGATCCAAATCTGTACCAATCTAAAACAAACATATTTTTCATGTATTTCCCCTTGATAATATCTTGCCAAATACCACCACCCATTAAATATATCCAAAGACTCTTGATTAGTAAATCCCATCCATATATTTTAATGTCCATTAATACCCAACCCCCATACTATTTTCCAACGAGATGGCATCCAACTGAACAAGGTGAAACTTTTTTCCACCTCTTTCATCTTCCTACAAAAACTTAGCAAAAGTAAACTTCATTTTATTTATGATTTTTCTTGGTAACATGAATAGGTGCATCAAATACACAAAAATGTGTTGAAGGACTGATTGGATAAGAATATACCTACCCCCAATGAAATCCATATATGGGACCAATGGGACAACCAATTTTCAAACTTTTCTACAAGTCATTACCAATCTCGATCCCTATATTTATTTGGCTTTAGATTGAATCCCAAATATGAAAATACATCATCCAAAACAAATGTATTCACCTCAAATGGTTTTGTAATGTCCATAACCAACTCATTGTTATCGAAGGACTGAATCAACATTGATTTATGTTTGTTATAATATAAGCCAACTGCATCCCCAAACTTTGTGATTACAAAATATAATTAACTCCATTGAGATATAGATACTTGTCTAAGTATAAGCATGTTATCCAAAAACATTAGATTTGAGACATAGGTATTTCTAATTACCTGAAAACTGTGAAGGAGGCCATCCTAACGTGCTTATTTAATATTTCTTCTCAAATCATCAATCACTAAGACGAACAATAATGGAGATAAAGAATATCCTTGTCAAAGACCTCTATATGCCTTGAATAAATTCGATGGAACTCCATTTACCAAGATTGCATAGTTAACTATAGTAACACACATCATAATCTAGTCAACTATATGAATTTTCAACTTAATCTTAAGTAGAACCATGCGAAAATATTTCCAATATACACAGTCATATGCTTTGCGTAGATCTAATTTTAGAACCAAAGTTTCTTTCTTATGAGACTTGATAGAGTGAATGCACTCTTGGGAAATTGCAAATGCATATTGGATTTGTCTATTCCGAAGGAACAAAATTTTTCCATTTGATATATATATGAAAAGATTATGTAACCTTCCCCTCCAACATTTACTCAATTTTTCTCAACTACCAGGTTAAACATGAGATGAAGAGTTACTATGAAATTACCTAAACTCCTAGATCTAGTTAAGGAAGTGGGGCCTACAATTTACCATTGAATGACAACTCACAACATCCCTTAGGGCTATTGGACATGTAGGGGCCAAATAACCACTCTATGTGACCAAACCCTGAGTTGGGGCTCCTTTTCATTGACCTAGTCTCCCAGCTGCATGCACAACAAGGCTTGGGTGTGGTTATAGGCCTCCAACTACATTCACAACATTGCCTCCATGCGGTTGTGACCCAACTTGCCCAGTTCAAAGGGTTTGGCCACGAGATTTGAGCCACAATTATATCCAACCCCTAGACCACTGCCCAAGACTACCTAAGACTTTCTAGAATCATAAATGACAAAATTAAATGGATAAACATATAAACTTGAGTTAAAAACTTGACCTCGACAAGCCATAATATATTAGGAATTTTTTCAAACACATGGTAAATAGGTAAGCTACAGGTCATGAATTCATATATGATCATAGCAGTCTGAAACTTATCTAAGATTCACCAAGATGGTCTAATTCCCTCTCATAATAACTACAATAAGACTTGTTAGCCCATGCATTCATTAACCATCAAATACTTATCAAATCTTGAACAAGTCATAGCTATAACACATTACAAATCCATACCTAAAATACAACTGGATTATTAATCATGACAAAACATCCATCAAATTACTATAATAAAAAGTAAAAGTTCTCATAGATGACAATTGGAAATATATATTATTAATTTATGCAAAATCCAATGAAGTTAGGCACTTCCAAATATTTCCTAACCATAGATTGGGCTGAACTAATTCTTTCTTTCATCCAATCACCCTTGTGCCATATTCCAAACATGAATGTGGGATCTCAAGAAATCAACAACTAGAGCTTACCCAAAATTAAGTCACCTCCACCCTCAGACTATCACAATGTCACCAAAACTGGTCAAAACATCACAAATGTAAAACAAGTTTAGATGCCTCAAAGTTTCTTCAAAATTAACTTGAGGAATTTTCTTGCTTCCACTCACTTGTTGAGGGTCTCTCGAATAAAACCATATCCAACCCCAACCCTTGGGAATTTTCCTAAGACCACCTCACCCAGTTCCAAAACCTTTTGACAATGTAAAACTCAACCAAGAAAATAATTCCATCACACCATGGATATCTAGGAAATGGCAAGGAAAGGATGAAAACATTGCAAAACTAGGTGAACCCAACGCCAATGACAACAAATGAACCAAATACACAAATGCACGTACCATGCATTCACACCTTAACCAGGAAATCACACATGTAACTTGTTACCTATAAAAATTCCTTGTTGAAGCTACTTGATCCAACCTTCCTTGATTCCCTAGATTTCCTTTTCCTTTCTTTGCTTTCATTTCTCCAATGTTATAGTTCTCCAAGGATGTTGTATGCATGCAAAAGTATGAGAGAATAGAGAGAGATTTTGGGTCCAACTTGTAAAATTGTTGGGTTGACCTTCCTGTACTTTGTTGGGTCATCTTGATGAAATATTTCATATCTCCTTATTTCTATGGAGTTAGGGGGAGTTCCATATACCATTGGAAAATTATTAAAATAATATTTCCAACCATATATCATATGCTACAATTTGAGCTAGGAAATTAGAGTAAAAATAGATTCAAATATAGCTTATCCGAACTAACATCAAAAGTCCAAAAAAAATATTCCCAACAATATTCATTTTCCAATCTTTATCCTAGACATGTGTAGTCTCCCCATGTATTTGACATCGATGGAAATAATATTTCCAACAAAAATATGTATTTATATCTAACTTTTCAAGATGCAAATCTTCTGCTACCACTAAACTTAAAATAGTTCTAATTAAAGTCATTTTGAGAACATGAGAAAATATTTCATCAAAATATATACCTTTTTCTATGTAAACCCCTTTACAACAATACTAGCCTTGTACCTATTTTCTCCCTCCATATTCTTCCTTCAACATGTAAGCCCATTTTTTCTATAATGCTCTTTAACCTACACACATTGAGACCAAGTCCCAAGTCTAGTTATGCATCAAAGAGTCTATATCTTCTTTCATGCCTTGATCCCATCTCTTTCTAGTTTCTAATTTCATTGCTTCTTCATATCTTTCTAATTCACTAGAATTAGTCAATAATACATAATATGATGAAGTGCATTATTTTATAGGTGGTCTACTTAAGTTGATATCATAACAACACTTATGGGAGTTCGAGGTATTTGTTATTGGTGAAAATCTTGATTTTCTAGCATCTTTGGAATTTCATTTTCTTTTATTTCATTAAGTATCATGTATTCCTTTTTTGTATTTTTCTTTCTTTCTTTGCAACTAATCTTTGTACATGACCCTCTTATTGAATACCACATCTCTACTTCGTAATGATTTTGTGATTTCCATAATCCCAGAAGTGATATCTAAAAAAATGAACTCCATATCTAAAAAAGTACACTTCTTGGATTTTTCCTTAGCTGCCTATTTTCTCTATCAATATGGACAAATGCTTCACACCCAAAATTCTTTAGAAATGAGTAGTTTAGATTTTTACTTGTCCATGCCTCCTCTTGAAAGCCACCATTGAAGGAGATTGAAGGCCCACTATTTATTAAGTAAAAAATAGTATTTATGGAATTTGCCAAAACATTTAAGGGTAATTGTGCATGTAATTTGACACTCCTTCCACACTCCATGAATTTTTTATTCATCCTTTCCAACACACCATTTCCTGTGGTGTTCCTGGTCTTGTATTATCTCTATGAATCCCATGGTATCAATAGTAACTATCAAGATCCTTGCTACAATATTCACCTCCATTATCTGTTTTGCTACACTTCAAATGATTTTTTGTCTCATTCTCAACTAAATATTTCCATTTCTTAAAAAAATAAAAGACATCGAATTTGTTTCTAATGTAATAAACCAAAATTTTCCTAGTTAAATTATCAATAAAAGTAACATAATAATAAAATCCACCAAGGGTTGATACTTGAGTTGGTCCCAATAATTCTATATGCAGAAGCTCTAACTTTTCACTATTCTTTTCCTTCCCAACTATGAGAAATATAACTATTTTCAATTTTCCATAAACACAATGCTCATAGAATTCCAAATCAACCTTCTTCAAATCTAGCAATAATTTCCTTGAGTGGATTATGTACATCCCCTTCTCACTCATATGCCCAAACCTATGATGCCACAATGCTATATCCACTTTTTAGAAGATAAAGAAATAGAAAGATAATAATTACCAGTACATAAAGACAATGTACCTACTTTCTCTCCTTTTGTTATTATCAAAGATTCACTATTGACCTTCAATGAATTTCTTGTAAATGTGACTCTACAACCTTGAATTCCCAATTCTCTTTTGAAATTAAATTTATTCTTAAATTAGGAATGTGCTTTACCTCTTTAAAAAACCATTGGTTTCCATTCTATAATTTTACCATACCTTACCCTTTTTAACAAGTTTACATGGTTCACCATCACCCAAATAATCCTTTCCAAAATCACCCTAAACACAATCTTTGAATATATTTCTTATGGGATGTGGCACGAAATGAAGCCCTTGAGCCTATCACCCAAGAATCAAAAATAGTATCTACTGAAAGGATTAAAGTATCTTGTAACACAACAAGATTGGATTAGAGACCAAATTTTTTTCTTCTTATGTTCTTTCTTCCTAAAAATTCCATCATTCTACCCTCCCTATGAATTTGTATATTCCCCTTTTAGTATTTCCATGTTTTCCTAGGCTCTTTTATCTCTCCCTTCGTATTCCCCTACCCTCCACAGTCAAAGCATTACCTGATTTCTCACTCATGTTTTTCCATTGTTCTCACTAATGATACCAACACTAACATCATCAAAATTTAAAGTATTTGAACCAAAGACAAAAATCCATGACGAAGCCACTCCAACTTACTAGAAATGAGTGAGAAAAAAATATTCCTAACCTCATCATCAAAGTTTACTTCTATAGAGACTAACTGATTGGAAACCATGTTGATTCATTTAAATCATTGACAACAAAACAACTTTTTGATATATGCATATTAAATAAATGCTTAATAAGAGATACCTTGTTGAAATTGAGGGTTTTATTACAATTTAGACAATGGCTTCATCAAATCCTTTGTTGTCTTTTATTTAAAATTTTTGAAAGCCATTGATGTTGCAAAGTACAACCATAATGTTCTTAGAGATTTTCTATCAAGAATTTCCCATTCTTCATTTTTCATAGCTACTATTTTCTTTTCTATTTTCTGATATAGATAATCTTCCATTTGCATATTCCACAGTTCGAAGTTTTAGCCATTAAACTTCTTGACTCATAAATATTCTTCTACCATTTCTCCACTCAAACTATGAATCCTCCTTTCTTGTGAGTTTTATTAGCAAATAAACTTTTGGCTTTGATAATAATTGTTAGAAATAAAATCACATAGAAATAAAATCAAAATGAATGAAAAGACAAGACATAGAATGAAACAATATAAAGGAGACACTAAATAAATGGTTCAACCAATTTAGACTATGTCCATGGAGAAATAAATAATTCTTCCTCTTATTCCATCCAGAAAAATGATGGGATACAACTTGCAACACCTTGGTTATAACCTCCTCTTCTCTCTCACATAATCTACTCCCTCATTCACTATTTTCTCAGTTCCTATTCACTTTTGTCATTTTCTTGCATAAGGATATTAGTTGTTTGACTACCTAGATGATTCTCAGATGATAGTTGTTCAGTTGACCGTTGCACCATTATAGGTGGTGGAAAGTTACAAAACCCTTCCTCTGTTAGGTCCCTATAATACAAGTGTATTCACTTATTATTAATTTCATTGTAGCCCCTTATTGTTATTATTGTGCCCATGTTGTCCCCATATTGTTATTATTGTTCCCCATAGAAGCCCACTATTGTTATTGTCATGCCCTTACATTATTATTGTTATGTCAGCTTTGATTATATTGTGACCCCTTAGACTACTATATATAGAAAGGAGGTCTTATCATTTGTATCATCCAATAATTTTTCATTTGTGTAATGTAAAGGAGGTTTCCCCCTTGAAGAGGCTGATTTTGAAGTCGTCGATCTATCTTTTATTTTATTTTCTGAGCTGGTTGCTTAACAATTGGTATCAGAGCTTTGAATTCTAAGTTTTCGCTACCTCAAATAGGTCATCGTGGATATTTCACTATAATGTTTTTTCTATAATGTTTCAAAAGCTTAAATTAAAACCCATTTAAGCTGAAATCTTGGTGAACCTCGACTACAAATTTCAGATCTTGTCTAGCGATATTTTCGAAGATATAATCCAAGGGAGTTATGGCTTTTACAGGCTCCTAAATTATATCTCAAACATGTGACCTGGGGAAAATCATCATAACTTTCTCTTTAAGAATAAGATTGAAATTTTGTAAAAAGGTAAAGAAATAAGACGATTTTTAGTTTTCTGTGTATCATTTTTAGGTTCGAAGGTCGAAATGTGACACGTGGTACTTCCTACAAGTTTGCTCTACTGAACCAGTCTATAATCAGGTTGTAGAGCTATAAAAAGGGTCTCTTTCACCTCTAGTTACCTCACATTAATATGTCAATCCAAGAACGTCTGGTTATTTCAAAGAGTGTCTCAGTCTGAGGCTTAGCACTTGCCAGAGTAATGATTGTAGTACAACTATTTAAAATCTACGAAAGCAAATTAATGCGAGTCTACAATTTAACTACTTCAAAAGACCAAGTCATACCAAGCATTGCATCAGCGAAAGGTTCGGTAGCAATAACCCATCCTTTCCGTAACCAATGAGAACAGATCAGAGGTCTGGGAGCCAAATAACAGATGTTGGGCTCACTACAGCCTGAGACCGTCCTTAATGAATAGAAATGAAACAGTAAGTAAAGGAAATAACAATGAAATAGAACAACGCATCAGCCAAGGGCTCGGTAGCAATAACCCATCCCTTTCATAGCTGATGGGAGCAGATCAGAGGTCTGGGAGCCAAATAGCAGATGCTGGGGCTCACTACAGCCTGATACTGTCCTTAAGAAACAGCAAATTAGCAATCTGGAAATGGAGCAGCAAATAAATGGAACAACAAATAAATGGAACAACAGATAAATGGAACAGCAAATAAATGGAACAACAAATAAATGGAACAGCAAGTAAATGGAACAGTAATTCAGAAATGGAACAACAGTTGGAATAAGCAATAACCAAGTTCCTCAAGCTATAACTCTATTTAATCTCTCCAATCAAAACATCAATCCTTCAGTCTTAAAGATGTACCCATACGATGGAACAACACTACCGATCCAAATCTTAGAAACACAACATACTCAATCTACTTCTGTTATTGATCTAAATACACGCATACGATTGCATCTCAAGATGAAGAACAATATCATTCAAGAATCATGTGAAAACAAACCTTTCAAAATAACTTGTTATAATGCTAAACACAATCGTGATGAACTCTGTAATAGAGTAACAGTGTCCTATAGAGATTAATCAATACTTAAAGGATTGGTAAAATGACATAGTATCAATATAAAGTTTCAGGAATATGAGATGAATTAAACATAACAGAGCATGTAATAGAATATTCTTTAAAACACAGCAGATTACCAGATTACGTCTATGAACAAACCACACAGAAACCACGCGTAATGGTACAAGAGCAAGTGTCCTCCAGGGCCGGGCCCTTAGCCTCCAGGGGTACACTGCTTAAGATAGATCCAGGCTCAAAGATAAAAGAGTGAACAAGTCTGTATTAAGGCATGAAATAAAATTACAGGAACTCAAGTCTTCAACAGAACATAAATATCCTAGTCCTGATCTTTCTTAAAAGAAATTACATAAAAGAACCTCCCTTGTAGCCAACAGTGCTATCCCTTTTATAAGGAAGATGGCGGAGATATCTAGATACATAAAATAGATAAAATAGCGATCCCTCAGGATCTAAGATCCTGAGGGATTCACAGAATCATTAATACTGCGTCACTTCTTTCCTTTTCTGCTCCGTGCTAGTATCTCCGAGTTCTTTCTTGGGTTGATCCGTTTTGATATGGTTTGCTTTCAGTCTCCCGTCAAAGGGAAAACAGTTAGCTCATCCTTGTTTTTACCTTTAGAATGGCCACCTTCCGTTTTTCCTCCCTCCTGCACATAGAAATGATGATTGTCAGTGTTTTTCATTAATTTCTCATGTTTTGTTATAAATCCTTATCATTATCTAAATTTTCCATGCAAAAGGCCTTTGCGTTCTAATGAAAAGATACCAAAATAACCATCAAAATATACCTTCCTTGATACTCCACACAGGTCATCATGGGATATTTGTAATAAATATTTCTTGGAGAATCCAATCTTGATCAAACTTGCAGGGTTGTAACAAGGAAGCAAAGGGCTACCCTAGGACGCAATTTCAAACCTTGGAGATATAAAATTACAAAGATACAACAGATTTGATATCGATCTCCTACAAAGCGAAAAAAAGTGTGTAGTCTTTCTAAAAGTTTGCATAAGTTTGGTTTGAAAAATTATTTTGAAAGAATTCAAAGGACATAGTGAAGCATAACTATCATTAATTGATTCCCCAAAGAAAGAAAATTGAAACACATAGTAAGCAACCTGAAAGCTCTACCATGACTCGTGAAGAAGAGGAATAAATGCAACATGATATATCAAAATTACGAGACCAAATGCAACAAATTTAACTCTCACAAAAAGTAACAAAATATAAGATGGATGGTTTAAAGAAAGGCATGGAAGCTAAGATGAATGGTTTGGAAGTTAATATGGATGGAATGGAAGCTAATATGGATGGTATAGAAGCAAAAATTAAAGGCAACATGGAATATTTGAAGATAGATTTGACAAAGTTGCTACAAGAAAAGCTTACTAATGATGAAAGGGTAGTAAAGGAAACTCATGACGAGAACAAAATAAATGTTAATCATGATTTCATAGACTCTAATGTTGGATTGAAGACCCACCATATTCCAAATATCGATATGAGGAAGTTTGATGGCAAGGATCCTGTAACATTGATACTACAGATGTAGCAATATTTCGATCTCCATAATGTGCAAAATAAACAAAAGGTACGCATTGCAACTTTATATTTGGAACCCAATCAGTTTGCATGGTATTGATGGATTTGCTCTCGTAAACAAATTGTCACTTAGGCAATTATTATGGAAGAAATGATAGAACATTATGAGGATAGAAAAAGAAACAATTTTTTTAGCCAATTGATAAATCTCAAACAAAAGGGTTCATTGGTGGAGCACATTCAGGACTTCCAAAAATTTAATATAAGGGTAAAAGATTCTAGAGGAGCATAGGATTGATGTGTTCACAGGGACATTAAAGGATAACATACAACATGATGTTTTCCTTTGGGAACCTGATTCATTGGAGAAGGCATTCAGGTTGGCAAGAAAAACTGAAAGCAAAATTATGGCAGCAAGGAATCCTACCACTCACAACTATAAATATGGAAGTGTTGCTTTCCATAGTCTTACAAAACCTACAAGGTTGACACCACACCAATTGGAAGAAAAAAGAGAAAAAGCTCTTTATTACAATTGTGATATGAAACACACTAAAGGTCATAAGTGTGCTGAGAGGAAATTATTTTACAAAGATTGTGAAGAGGAAGAAGAAAAGGAACAATAAACATCAAAAGAAGAGGATATACACAAGGAACAAACCCTAGAGAAATAAGAAATGAATCCAACCATATCTTGTAATGCATTGGCTAGAATTACCACAATTGAAACTCTTAAGGTAGAAGGACATATTAAGAAGAAAAAGGTAATAGTGTTGATTGATTCGGGAAATACCCATAATTTTATTCATTGTAAGATATCCAAGGAATTAAAGTGCTTCCTATATCCAGCACCAAAGTGTCAAGTGATGGTTGCAAGTGGAGGAACCATAATTTTATTTGGAAAGTGCCATAATATCAAGTTGTCCATGGGAGAGTATGTATTGAATAGCCCAATGCTTTCCATTCCAATGGGTGGTGCTGATGTTGTACTAGGAGTCCAATGGCTACAATCTTTTGATATGATAACGTTTAATTTTCAAGAACTTTTCTTTACTTTTTTTTCGGAAGGAAAGGAAGTTGAATTTAGGGGTATCCCAGGGAAATTAGGAAAGATAATTAGCTCTAATAGAATGACAAAGATTATAAAGAAAGAACAATGAGGTGTAATTGCACAATTATGTTGGTTATAGGTTCCCACATTGAAATCATCTATTTCTCCAGATCTCCAAAAAGTCTTGGACAATCATTCCAAGGTATTTGACACTCCCAAAGGCCTCCCACCCATTAGTGATCATGATCATGTTATCCATTTGATTCTAGGAAGAGTTCCTCCAAACATCAAGTCTTACAGATATCCCTATGCCCAAAAGAGTGAAATTGAGCGTATGGTTGCACAAATGCTAGAGATTGTTATAATTCAACCTAGTCAAAGTTATTTCTCTGCTCGAATAGTATTGGTGCAAAAGAACGATGGATCATGGCACATGTGGCCAAATTATAGGGAGCACAACAAGCTCACTATTAAAGAAAAATTACCCATTCTTGTCTTTGATGAATTATTGGATGAATTGCATGGATCAATTTACTTTCCAAGATGGATCTTCATTTAGGATATCATCAAATCAAAATAAAGACTAAAAAAATTATGAAAACAACATTTAGAACTCATGAGGGTCATTATGAATCTTTTTGTCATGCCTTTTGGCCTTACCAATTCACCTTCTACATTTCAAGGTTTGATGAATTCCATTTTAAAACCCTTCATTAGAAAATTTGTGCTAGTATTTTTCGATGATATACTAATCTACAAAAAGTCTTAGAAGGATCATGTTCAACATGTTGACAGGGTGCTCAAACTAATGGAGGAGAAACAACTATATGAAAAAAGCTCCAAATGTTTCTTTGGATTACAAGAGGCAGAATATCTAGGTCATATTGTATCTCATGAAGGTGTTAAGGTAGACCCTAGAAAAATTAAAGCCATTAGGGAATGGAAAATCCCCACATCCATAAAGCATCTGCGAGGATTTATTGGGTTGATAGGGTATTATCACAATTTTGTTAAGAATTATGGGAGAATAGCGGCACCTCTAACAAAATTATTGAAGAAAGATGCATTTTCATGGACTCTTGAAGAAACAAAGGCCTTTGAACATCTTCAAGAGGAAATGTGCCAAGCACTGGTCTTAGCTACACTAGACTTCACAAAAACCTTTATTGTGGAATGTGATGCCTCCGGAAATGGAATTGGTGCTATTTTAATGCAAGAAGAAATACCCATTACTTTTGAAAGTTGCGCAATCAAAGGAAAGTATTTACGCAAAGCTATTTATGAGAAGGAAATGTTGGCAATACTACACACACTTAAGAAATGGCGACCCTACCTAATAGGAAGACACTTCAAGGTAAAAACAGATCATGATAGTCTTAAATAATTTTTAGAACAAAGATTATCTTTAGAAGAGTAGCAAAAATGGGTCACAAAAGATGTTGGGTTATGACTTTGAAATCATATACAAAAAAGGGAAGCAAAATGTTGTGGTAGATGCACTCTCAAGAAAGGATGAGGATGTGGAAGTATTTCTTTGCACCATTTCTATTATCCAACCAGATTGGATAAACAAAGCAAGGGATGAATGGAAGAATGATGAATAAGTGTGGGCACTTATTCAAAAGTTACAAAAAGATCTGAGTATATTTGATACATTTAGCTGGAAAATTGATTCATTATGGTACAAATATTGCTTATACCTATGTAAGAATTCCCAACTCAAACAAAAGGTTATTATGGAATTGCACACGTCTCCCCTAGGAGGGCACTCAAGATTTTTAAAAACTAAGGTTTAAGAAGGAATTTTAATTTTTTGGGATGGCCTTAAATCTGATATTCAAAAGTTTGTGGTGAAATGTTTGTTTTGCCAACAAAATAAAGTTGAAACAATTTATCCATTCCAAGTCAACGTTGGGAGGAGGTTTCAATGGATTTTATCATAGGCTTACCCAAGTCTAAAGGAAAGAGTGTCATCATGGTGATAGTTGACAAAATTACCAAGTATGCACACTTTTGTGCATTATCTCATCCATTTAAAGGCAGTACAGTTTCTCCTGCATTTATGGAAACAAGTAAAAAGATACATGGAAACCCAAAGACTATTTTAAGTGACAAAGATCCCATTTTCATTGGAAATTTTCAGATAGAATTATTTTCTTGGCTTGGTACTCAATTAACTCATAGCTCATATTATCATCCTCAATCTGATGGGAAAACTGTGATAGTAAACAAATGTTTGGAAGGATATCTTCATTGATTTGTATCTGATAAAAAGACATAATGGGTCAAATGGTTGCGTTTGGCTGAATGGTGGTATAACACTTCCTTCCATACTATAGCAAAAATGACCCCATATATGGAACTTTATGGAAATCATCCACCGTCCATCCCATAATATTTAAGAGAAAATTCTAAGGTTCAAACAGTGGAATATCACATTGAGCATCAACAACAAGTTCTTGAACTCTTAAAGGATAACCTCACTTTGGCATAGAATATAATGAAACAACAGGTATATCAACATCGTAGTGACTGGATATTTCTATGACTAAAACCATATAAACAAATGTCCCTCGAGGAAGCTAAGAAGGATAACAAATTATCACCAAAGTATTATGGTCCGTAAAAGGTGTTGCAAAAGATTGGTACTATGGCATACAAAGTGGAGCTTCCTGCAACTTCTCAAGTGCACCCAATTTTCCATGTTTCATGCTTAAAGAAGGCTATAGGTGACAAGCTCTAGTTTCAAACAATATTGCCAGAACTTGACGAGGAAGGAAAAATCATATTGGAACCTAAAGCAGTCATAGAAACAAGAACTCGACAGCTATGAAATCAATCAATTTCTTAGTATCTCATCAAGTGGAAGAACTTACCCACTAAAGATTCCACATGGGAGGATGAAAATTTTATACAGAAGAATCTAGAACTACTCAAGCATTGAGGAAAACACTTTTTTGATGTAGAGGGGCATGTTGGGTCCCTATAATACTAGTGATTCCCCCATTACTATTGTCATTGTATCCCTTATTGTTATTGTTGTACCCCAATTGTCCCCATATTGTTATTATTGTGTCCTTATATTATTATTGTTATTTCGGCTTTGATTATATTGTGATCCCTTAGACTCCTATATATAGAAAGGAGGTTTTGTCATTTGTATCATCCAAGAATTGCTCATTTATGTAATGTAAAGGAGGTTTCCCCCTCGAAGAGTAAGATTTTGAAGTCGTTGATGTATATTTTCTATCTTTTTGTCAGCTGGTTTCTTAACAAAAAAATAGTTCGAACATAAAATTGATGATTGCTTCTTCAATGGCCCTTGGGAGTGATACTGCTTCCACCCATTTAGTCACATAATTTGTACAAACTAGAATACATGTTTTTTGACTTGAAGGTGGATTAAAGGGACCCACATAATCTATTTCCCATATTTAAAACGGTTCGAAAACAATATGTGTTTGAAGGGGAATTTCGTCTGACTGAATGGGATGGCCCATCCTTTGGAAAATGTCGCAACTCTAAACATATTTCTTTGCATCTTTAAATATTGTGGGCCAGAAATAGCCCATTTGTAGTACCTTATGTCTAGTTCTTTGATCAGAAAAATGACCTCCACAGGGCTCATCATCATAGGCCTTGAGGATATCATAAATTTCATATTCTTTGATGCATCTTCAAATTTGAAGATCGACCCTTCTATGAAAAAGGTAACCATCCATCCATGAAAATTGTATGTTGCGCTGAATGATTAGCTTATTTTCTTGGGTTAATAATTGAGATGGTAATTTTCTAGCTACCAAATAATTTGCAACATCGAAATACAAAGGTGTCCTGATTGTTACGACAAACAAATGTTCATATGGGAATTAGTAACTACGGAAGAATCAACTGCAACTAGAACTGTTGACAAGAAATCTGCAACAAGGTTCTCCTTCCTTGGGTGATCCTTTATGGTAATGTCGGACTCCTGCAACAACAATAATTAGTGAATTATTCTACCATTGGTAACAAGTGTGTTAGTTAAATAACTAATAACATAATGATCAATACACAAAAAAACTGGGTATCCTATTATATAATGGAAAAATTTATTTATGGCATAAACAACGACTAAAAATTCTTTTTGTCACAGTGTAATTCAACTCAGCTGGCACATGGTTTTTGCTGATGTAATAAATCGCGTAAGGCTTTTTATCCTCTTCTTGTCCAAGGACTACTCCTATTGTCGTATCTAATGCATATGAGGATATATGGTAGATTCTAGTTTAGTCCTCTCAACATAGGATATGTTGAGACCAACCTTTTCAGATATGCAAAAGCAATGTCACATTTATCAGTCCACTCGAAATTCACATGGCCAGTCAGTTTATACAAAGGTGCTGCTATTTTTGAAACGATTGATATAAAATAATGATAATAACCAACATAACCGAGGAAACTACATACATATATCTACGTTCGATGAGTAGGAAGTTTAAGAATTGCCTCAATCTTAGCTGGGTCTACCTGAATGCTTGTAGCAGAATAAAATGTTCCATAACTATGCCCTCTTTCATCATCATTTGACATTTTCCTTGATTAAGGCACAGTTTGGTGGTTATAGATCGTGAAAGAAACTTTTCAATATTATGCAAATCTTGATAAAAACCATTACCATAGGGGGTAAAATCCTCTATACATAGTTCAAGTCCCTCATTAATCAAATCAGAAAAAATGTCGAGAATTTCCCTTTGAAAAGTGGTTGGTGCATTGCACAACCCAAATGGTAAGACCCTATATGAAAATGTTTCCCACGGGAAAGTGAATGTGGTTTTATCTTGGTCTTCAGGGAAATTTTGATTTGATTATATCCACTGAACCTATCCAAGAAAGAAAAATATTTCTTTCTGGCAAGAGTGATAAGGACTTGCTCCACAAAAGGAAGAGGAAAATGATCCTTCTGCGTAGCTTTATTCAACTTTCTATAGTCGACAGAAATTATCCATTCACCATTATTTTTAGGGACTACTACTAGTGGTGAAACCCACTGCCTATCAAAAATGGGATATAGGAAATTGACATCAAAATGTTTTTGAAGATCTTGTTTTACTATGTCCCTGAGGTGTGGATTTAGTCTTCTTCGAGGCTTGCAAATAACTCGGACATCTTTCTCAATATAAATATGATGTCTAAAGAGTTGTGGATCGATGCCCTTCATATCAAAATATTCCCAGGAAAAAGCCTATTTATATTTTTGAAGAATTTGTATTAGTGTTTCATGATGAAGGTTACTGAGATTAGCATTAATATTCAAGATCTTATTAGGCTCAATTTCGATGGGAATACTATTATGAACTATAGTCGTGGGTATATTTTTATTGTTCAGGTCCTCTAGTGGATCTTCTTGGGCTTCATTATCAAGCACAAATTTCAACGTTTGACAGGTTGGGTTCTCAATAGTGGAAGGTTGATTGATAAATCCATTAATTATATCATCCCCAGTTTTCCTTTTAAATATAAGGGCTTTGTCGATAGTAAGAGGAGAGCATAATCTACTTCCTGATATTCGGGCAGGGAACGTATAAAATCATCAGTCAACATGTTGGGTCTAGCGGGAGGGTATAAGATAAGATTCTTGATGGCTGGTACTTTATAAATGGTCATACTTCTAGCTTGACACCTTATGTATGCATCTGCAGTGGCAAGCCATGGTATTCCTAACATCAAGGCATGTCCTTCTAGTTTTCTTTTAGCATTGAGGACCAGAAAATATACTGGGTATTCTTAGGAATCTATGAAAAAAATGACATCATTTATAGTCCCCTTCGGTTTTACGATTGATCTGTGACCCAGCTCCAACATCATTGGAGTCAGTTTAAATCTAGTTATTCCAAGGAGTCCACATGTTTTGAGGGTTATAATATTTATGGTTGCTCCCATTTCCACCAAAGTATTTGGGAAATTATATCCTTGAATCTGGATAGTAACTATAGGGTTACTAGGGTCATCATCTTTAATGGGTACTAATTTTCCCAGGATGAGATTAGAGAGTTTCCCTAAAACATGGACTGTAGGAGAGTCTTTTGGCTTCCTACCAGGGTTCTTGACACATAATTATTTAATGGTTTTAGCCTAAATGGGTATTTCTCTAATAGCCTATGGGAGAGGCATTTTGATATATAAATTTTGTAATTCCCCTAAGAGATCAAAGATAGGGTATGAAGGTGATTTAACTATGGCTAATCTCTTAGGGAATGGAGGAGAAATATCCGTAAACTCAATGGGTTCCTATTTTTTAATTAGTTTGTTGGATGGATTTAGTTCTGTAATGATTCTGGTGGGATGGAAATGATATGTCGAAGACTGCTCCTTAGTAGGTTTATCATTTTCTTGTTGCTCTTGATTTTTTGGGTGATCTGCTGGAAATATGGTTCTCCCAAATCTCAAACATAATTCATTACATTCTGGAGAAGAAGGGGGAGAGTCTGAAGTTTCTAGAATTTCAAAAAATTGCATAAGTCTATTATTGGGATTTGAATTTGGTTGTGCAGGTAACTGAGGTCAGAGTGAAGGTGGAACATTTTGAGGTAATTGAAGTGGAGGTTACAATGATGTTTGGTTTTGTGACTGAGACATCACTCCCATTGGTTGATTATTTGGCCCAGTAGGGAATTTCAAACTCTAGGACCACATTAGTCCTTGAGTAGATTGTTTTTCCCATTGCGGAGGGTATGAATTATTTGATTTATTATGCCATGGTGTTAAGGGATATTGTTGACTCATCCAGGAAGGACTAGGGAATGACTGATTCATCCAAGGTGATAATTTATATGGTTGAGGCCACCAGGTATTAGGAGAATGTTGTTGGCCCTACTAATTTAATCTAGGAAACTATTATTGAGCAAATTGTCTATAAAAAAGGATAGAAGGGTCAGGTAGTATACCTGATGAACGGTTATGACATTGTCGATGTTGTGCCACGAAATAAGTTGTCTCGGGTTCTTCTTTAGATTCCTTAAATACATATTTCAACCCAGGAAGCGAGGTATATCAGTCAATTGAATGATATTTGGTGAAAATAGTGCATATCTTCATTGTATCCAACGTACATTCTTTACGATATATTTCTTTCAACAACGAGGACAAAAAATAGCCAACACTTGTTCTGCTTCAGCCAGTTTTTGTTTTACCTGTAAAACATCCAACTTTGTTGTTGGAGTACTTAAAATACCAGTTTTAAAATTTTCTAAAACATTATCGATCTCTTCTCATGTAATTCCTCTTGCAATTCTACTAGATTTGCTGGGAGAGTTGTCAGTTCCAGGCTTAGTTCTTGTACTTCCTCAGGAACCCCTGATACACAATTTCATAATGCCATCATATTCTTCTTTAGAAATGTCACCCTGCCCAATTAAATCAATAATTTCTATACATTCATCTTTCATACCTCTAATCAA
Source organism: Pinus taeda (assembly GCA_000404065.3). Classification (NCBI taxonomy): domain Eukaryota; kingdom Viridiplantae; phylum Streptophyta; class Pinopsida; order Pinales; family Pinaceae; genus Pinus; species Pinus taeda. The sequence goes on from APFE030278225.1 coordinate 291,590, forward strand.
AGTAGTTTTTAAGACATCCTTGTGTAGAGTAGTATATGGTGATATTTGTAAATCATATTTAAATATTTCAACATATTCTTCCAAGGTTTCATCTTCTTTCTACATCATCTTAAATATTTATTCCCTTAGATACCTAGATTGGAAATAATATTGGTATTTAGTAATAAACTCTTCTTTCATTTGATCCCATGAAGTTATAGTACCACCACCTAGTCCCATGAACCATCATAATGTTTCTCCCTTTCAGGTAAAAGGAAAAAACTTTAATTTTTGGGGTTTGGTAGTATAATCATATCCTTGACATAAAACATCAAACTCAAACAGAGATGCATCAATGTCTTTGGAGGAAATCCCATGAAAGTTCAAAAGCTTTTGTAGTGGGATAGCCTTCATCAGTTCATTGGCATGTGGATCAACAATAGGAAGCTTGATGGTTGAGGTTTGCATTCCCGTTACTACATTTTCTATCTGGTCAAAGATCTGCCAATAATATTAAGGAATCTCATAATCAGAGGTACTATTTGAAAAATAATAATATGTTGTTGGGTTTCTCTACCTTGATCAGTTTTCATTGCACTACTTGGATTAGGAACTTTAGTTTCTCGCCTTGCAATGGGTGTTGCAGATAATTCCTACTCAGAGGGTTGTGGGTGTGGTTCACTGGTTTCACCTCCCCCTTCCCTTAAGTTACAAGGGTTCCCCTCACTCTTATGAGAAGGACTGAGATGCCTAACAGATATGTCTTGGAAGCTTTGCTTTGATCCTAGAGTTTTATCATGAATCTCAACATTAGATGCAGTAGATGACCTTGGTACTCGAGGGGAAATAATAGTAGAACCCTTCCAAAACAATGTCGAGGGACCTACTGACGTTTGATATTTTTATTTACGAATTATTTCATCTATGAAGGTCATTCTCCCAAGGCCAATTTGACATTGGGTTTTGATGATTTTTGGGGTAGATTTCTAGTCTAACTTTCTCTTGTTCCTAGCCTTAGGCTTATTTCTAGTCATACACACTGAAACAACCTAAACGTATCAGCCAAGGTCAAGCACTAGCACAAGATTTTTACTTGGTGCATGCACATGTTCTTACCTTTCGTCTTTAATACCCATCCCTTAGGGATATGAATACCACTCTCTTTGACAACCTCTCGACAATGAAGAAAAAATGTTGAGCCAATTAATTGTTCCTAAAAAGGGCCAATCAACTACTACACATTCATTCGTCAACCCGAGGTTTCATTTTTCTATTTGAAAGTTATTTCCACAATTTATGCAGAGAAATGATGGTATGATTAACTATTGCTATCCTATTTAAAAGAAAAGAAAAGAGATAATGCTAAAGAAATCAACTCAAAATGCAGTTTCTAATTATAACCAATCATTTAAAGCTTTAACTTTTAAATGCTTCTAAGGAAAAAACAAAAGAACTAATGGAATGAGTGCTAAGTGAACTATTAAAAAATCATAACATCTTAGTCAATTACGACTACCTCTCATGGAAATGGTCATATGTGAATGACTTAACGCAGTTGAATCCCAAAATGATATCTAATATAATGCACTGCGTAAACCCCCTAATACTTAAATTCAAAAAGAGTGAAGGTATATTTGCTTGAATGGTTCGTGAGGTACAATACTTGCTAAGGTTTTGCAAATGGGGTAGCAAGCTAAGTGGGCTTGATTGTGGGGAAAACTACATAGTTAAGTGCGCTTGAGCTAGAGGCGATTTAGGATGGGTGACCTCCTGGGAAGTCCTAGTTACTAGGTGCAAGCCCCGAAAGTGATGATTGAAACTATGTGATTCATTTCACTAGTTTCAATCCAACTTCTTCACCCCTGTGAGCATCACCCGATGCAATGAGTGTTAAGTGAACTATTCAAAAATCATGAGAACTTAGTCGGTTATGACTACCTCTTAAGGAAATGGTCATACGTGAATGAATTACTTAACACAGTTAAATCCCAAAATGATATCTAATGTAATGCACTGCATAACCCCCTAATACTTAAATTCAAAAAGAAGATCTATTGGATGTCAAATTGTTTCTTAAGGAACAACAAATACAAAATAGAAAATTAATACTACATAATAATAATACCAAAAGCGACTAAGTAAACGAAATAGCAACCTGTGATAATCTACATAAGCGGAAAGAAGGAACACTAATCTCAACAAATTAACTACAATAGATCTATTCTATAATGATTTCAATAAACCTGATCCAAACAGAGCATTATATTTAATGAACAAGCAATGAGAAATGAAGACAAATTATATTAATAGGAATAGCTGAAAGAATAAAATAACATGCTAATTTAATGATACAAGAGAATACAATGTTGATTCCAAGACCAGGCCCAAATCTTGAATCAAACTTCCTTAAAATAGAATTAGAAAAACAGGTTAACTTCAAGAAATAAGTGTTTCCACTCAATTATGGAAAACCAATTACAATCAATATCTTCGCAGGTCCGAGTTTATGTCAAAATAATATTACAACTTGAACAACCAACCCCTTTCGAGGTTTAATACGAGTTTTTATATTACATCAAGAAAATATATGGCCGCAAATCCTATTTCTAATAATGAACAATCCTGAGAATATTTATATTCTTAGGATGCTTATTTAAACTAATAATATCTTTAATAGATCTAGAGGATCAGGTTGGGAGCTTGTCTTCAAATAATTACTCCAAACAGAGTATAATAACCTGATGCTACCCATGTCTTATGCCCATTCCAGGAAGTAGCATCAAACAACAATGCATCAATAGGACTATGCCCAGAATAAGAATCCATGTGTAAGTAAATAACACTTTATCGGTCAAATCCATTCATAAAATAATAAAATATAAGTGCATGCAAAACTCTACTAAAACCCATACTACATAATTTATGATGATCTATATACAAGAAAGACTTATAAAATAGTATGAAAACTAAGAAGTAAGGCAAGGAATTTATGACAATTATGAGGCCCAACATTGTGCCCTTGGGAAATTGCCCCTCTTTCTTAGGAATTTCACACTTTGGAATTGCGCAATTTCCTTAGGTATTCCTCTAACCGCATGCACCACCTGCACACATTAGAATATGCTACAACTGATAGTACACTACCTTGGAATCTCAATCTCAAATGGGCAACTTGAATTCTCTCCATGCAACAAATATTTTAGATTGATTGATCAGTTAAATGGTTGGTCACTCAGTGTGGTTGAAGTTCCACTTCCAGAACTTGACCTCCATTAGTTCTTCTAACAACTAGAACTAGTTAAATTGACAATAGCTCAAATTAACTGAAATAGATTGCTTCAAAATAGAAATCAAGTATATTGAACTAAAATCAAGCTTCCCCAAATTGAACTAACTGAGTTAACTGAGTGACAAGTGCCATGTCACCTTAGTTAACTACCTCAAATTTTTTTGCTGAAATAGAAATTCAAATTTTAATCTAGTTTGACCAAGGCAAATTCAACAATAGATTTTGTTGTTGCATTTTCAACAACCACTTACCCTAGGTACATTAACCAATCACAAGTTTACATGGGTTCTAGAGCTAACACTTCTAGCCAACAGACTTCCATGAGTAGTTATAATACTGGAAAAAATTATATTGGGGGAGAAACTCCTCCACTTTGGTCACAAGTGTCACTTAACCCTCCCAAGAATCATTCACATCTCCTTTCTTGTCTACACTATCTTTTCCTGATCTTTCTAAGTTGATGAATGATCCCATAAGCATAATCCTACATGGACACATGTTCCACATAAGATACCAATAGACATTTCCAAGTTCAATGGTAAACCTGGAGAAGACCCTACAACCCATATTATTACTTATCATTTGTGGTGTTTTTCCAACTCTTTTATGCATGATAGCATTGGGTTGCATGTTCTCCAATGGATTCTCACTGGCAGTGCCACCAAATGGTATATTGATCTAGAATCTATTGCTTGTGATAATTTCTTATCTTTAACACATACTTTTATTAATAGTTATCAATTTCCTATTAGATATGAGGTTGGTACATATATTCTCACTAGATTCCATTAGGATAACTCCAGGGAATTATTTTATCATATTCATGAGTGGAGGAGATGACCAACCTTGCTCCGAACCAATATTCCTAATCATGCATTATGTGCTTTCTCAAGTCTTTATTTCCTCAAATCATTGAAGATGTGGCAAAGGGTGTGGTCCAAACTGAGGAGCTAGCCATATTATATGCCCACCAACTTGATTTGATATATTCTTAAGTGAGCACCTTGTATCATTGTATTCCAAATTCCCCTCGATCATCGACTGACCCTTCAACTCAAAAAATCAAAATCCATGCAGATGGATTTGTGGGATATGTATATTCTAGAAACATAGGCCAAATAGACTCTTAGATGGGTCAAATGAACATATCTTCTAGTGCCCAAGATGGTAAACCTACTACTCAAACTCCTCATGTCCCTATTCCCACCTCCGAGATCAATTACGTTTAGTCCACCCTGAATAAGAATCTCCAACAACTAGGAGGTCCGAAAAAAAACTATAACTACAAGAAATAACTGAGGAACAAGGAGCATCACAAACCCAAGACAAAACTAGGAGCAGTACCAAAGAGAAGAAGAAGAAGAATCACATTCCTCACAAAATTTTCAAGGATGATCATATTACTTATGAGTTCCCCCAATGGATGAGATTCAACAATAGTTCTTTCAACAACCTACTCATTAACCAAATACCTTGAAAAATCCTTTTCTAGCCCAACAAAAACACATCGTTGGAAATACTCCAACACCTCAGAAAAAGGGTAGTTAATTCCTCGTCTTTTATGCAAACTATCATTATGGTTAATTTAAGAATCCACTTATAGACCATAGCACATAATTATGGGAATTTTGAGAGTGGAACTTCAACCTCAGAGCTTGTGACCCAACTTCAGTCATATGTTCGACTTCATTTTGATAAGCCATCAATAAACATTGTGTTGCACCCACCTAAGGGTGCCCTTCCAAAGACTATGCATAATCCTAATGCAAAGGTCACTCACAACTATAGTATTGTTGAGGATCTATCCCAAGCTCCAGTGCTATGTCTGCATTAGAAGTTTTACAATGTCTCCCAATGCAACCAAGGAACTTTTGTCTAATATCAGTGGGATGGATCCCTCAGATTTGAATAGCATGACCTTCGATCCTTGTTTTTGGAAGCCTAGTCTTCCACATCATTTGGTATTCTAGATAATGGTCCATGTTTTTTGATAATGCATTCACAAGATAGTTTTCGGTGAGGGTTGGGCATCGAATTGCATTATGTTGTCAAAGTGTTGGAAAGCTCTTGGTTCTAAAACATTGTTTTCCCCTAGATCAACATTGAAGTATTTTGACAGGCATACCTTGCAACATCAATGGGTAGTTTCTTCTTTATGTATATAGATAGGGGGGCAAACAATCTCTATTGCAGTCAAGATCATTGATACACCACTTGATTATAACCTCCTACTTGGGCGAAGATGGTTTTATGCTAAGAATGTTGTCATGTCTCTATGAGGGTAAGATAGTCGTTATTGACAAGTTATACTTTTGCAAGTATTACCTTCAATTTCACAATAATCAGTTGGTCCCCTTTGTAGGAAATTCCACCTCTCTTTCTAAAATCATTAGAGTGAGAATGTTCAAAGACTACTCATTGATGAGCACATTTCCCCTTGCTCCATCGGACCCATTTCCATTTTATTCCACAATTAACATGATACCTTTTATCACTTATGAATCACTTCGTCCTCTTGATCCTCATGTAGTGCTTATGGAAGATGAATTTCATGGGGGGGGAAATCTCACCTTTTATGGAAGTAATCACCTCTTTAGTGGTCACATCATCACCTGATGAAATTGGTTAGAAAATCCATCCTAATATGGATTATTTTCATGCCACTCTCCCCACACATGTTGTCACTCCATCACTTTCACTTGACTCCCTTGATATTGAGTTTCCTCCATATAAGGCCATATTGGAGTTGACAACTTCACTAGATAAGCTAAAGGATATTATGTCTCATGATGCCTCTTCTCTCTCGAAGTTGGAAATGCTAGGGATTAGGACTCAAAATATTGAATCTGACCAGAAGGAATTTCTTGTGTCATCCACCGAAGTGCAACCCTCAGACTGTGTCAACTTGATGATTACTCACACCGAAATTGCCACTAGATTATCCACTCTACCTTCCCTTGACAATGAATATCTCATACCCTCTTCATGTATTGTTCATCGCTATCAAGGAGTTCTCTTAGCTCATGATTTCATTCACTCTTTCTATCCTTGGGTAATTCATGATAATGTTATGGTTCTAATCTATCCTTGGAGTCATAAAACTTTAGGAACGTGGAATTCTACTTAGATGTGGTGTGGCCCATCATGGTGTGCCATATGTTTCCAACCACTGCATCTGGGTTCATACATTAGATACCTTGGTATTTTCCCCGTAGTGGGCCCTAAATTGCATATCTATCATATTTTGTCATGGTTTGTACATGTGTATATAATTCATTTAAAAAAAATCATCTCACTCTGAGGTCTATCACTGAAAATGCCATATAGGACTAGGATCCACCAATTTTTTTCATTAAATTATTGGCCTTTTCCAAAACTGTTTTCTTTTCCTTGTGGTTCATCCCACCAATTTTTGGCATTAACCACATATCTTTTCACATCATAACTTGTGTGGTAGAGCTTACCCTCCACGGGTACGTTAGAATACACCCAATTTCCATCTTGGTGCCCATGCTACAATTATTTGTAGATTAAAGCATCCTCTTTAGTACCCAACACGACATCAAATTTGAGCCTCATGCCTCTCTTTCTCTCATATTTCTAGCTATCACCATATTGAGAGTCCCCACACTTTTTTATCATGCTTCTTTATGGTTGCCTTGCACATGATCCTCAATCTGTTTCTAGATGTTGTCATACCAATGCTTGCCTTCATTTAACTCGCCATATTTGCAGCTATGATCGACCTCTTACCTTTTCATTAGCCTTTCCTGCATCTTATAACCCATCCAACACCTTTTATAGAGACCACTACAAAGAGTGGATTTACATTTCCATACACTTTTCCATTGTTTTATGCTTTACTTATGTTGGTTTCGTCACCCTCAAAAAAGATGCATATAGGTATACAACTTGTCTCTCTTGAATGAGCTTCATTTTTTCCTTCTTTTCATGATTGATAAACAATGAAAATCCTGAGCTCCTTTTGCTATATTTTCATGCTCGTTAAATCTATATGAAAATGTCAAATCTATTTTGGTCTTCTTTTCATGACTTGTTAAACTCATGAAAACCATAAGCTTCTTTTGCTTCCACCCTTTAATGATCATAAAGCCCATATGAAATGTCAAGTTTTTTCTATCTTTACATGCTCATCAATTAAATTGAAAGTTAGCAAGTGATATTTTGTCCATTCTTAAGCAGCTTTGTTAAACCATCAGAAAGATACAAGTGTACTTTTATCTCTTTTTTCGGCGTCACTATAAAACTTACGAAAAAGGAACCTATTGAACTTGTATTCTCCTTCATGCTAATTAAACTATGAAGGGGATACACTATACAAAAAGGGGGGAGGAAGTATTTTTCACTTGTGCATCTCTATCTTGATGGTTGTATGTTTCCCTTAGACATGGAAATTATTCAAGTCACACTATTATAGTTGTTTTTTTTGAAATTTTGAACCACACCTTCAGATTGAGTCAAGTCACTTTGTTATTGAGTTAGTATCTCACCTGATTGGTTAACCTTCCAATATATGGGCTTTAGTGATGCATCCTATGTCACCATCGTGTATGTTGGTATTCTTTCGTATATACTACCAAGTTCAACATTATGTCATGTTGTTATATGTTCAAGGGAATTCTCAATCAATAGTCATCCACCAACACATATCATCATACCTTTTGTGTCGTCCATTTTCTATCATCAGAGAACTTACCTTGGTGTCAGTTTCATTTCAATGATGGAGCATACATTAAAACCATCCTTCAATGGATATATTCTTATCGACTTTAACACCTTATCTAGGATGTATATATCGAAACACTTTAGTACCTTGGAGCTTGCAATCATCAATGGCAAGTTTCCTGTGGTTTACACTCGGTTTTCATCACTAACCGAGGTTGAGTAATTTTTTAGAGTGCTTGAATTCATCATTCATTCATACTTTGTAGATTGTGATAGATTCCTTTTGAATCATTTTCATTATGTTGGTCTTCCTAGTGTCTGTTAATGGGATACCCTAATTCTTGGTAAGAATATGGTCTCCCTACATGCTCAACATTAACTCATTCATTCACATGTAGTGGAGTCATATCATTGGGAAGTTAGAAATACCTTGGGACATTGTGGCCACTTCACTCATGATCATTTACTCCCCCATGTTATGATTGGAGAATATAGTATGTACTTTGAGGGCCATGATTGGGGTCGCTCACATCAATGTCCAACCCTATTGATAACTATTATGCCAGAGATCTACATTATATCATGACTAGTCCTTGATGACATCAGTCCATAGTATGTTATGTGGCCATCTATGCTATATTCTCTCAGTGTTGAGTATTCTTTCTCATGGCATCTCTCTCTTCTTCACTCATTGTTTTACTTATTATAATGTATTTCTTCCATCATATTCTCTTTGACCTCATACATTAGGGGGCATCTTTTATAGTTAAAACATCCACCCCCTAAGGTCTAAGATTAAAAAACAACCCTTTCCATGTAAAAGGGTCAATTTTTTATTAGTGGAACATCAAGAAAAGTGGACTTTTGAGGGTTCAGTTCTCTTAGCCAATTTTAGGTCCATAACAAAAAGCCTATCAATTCCCCTTGCTAGTGTTGGGGCTTAAACATAATCCTAACAATGCCCTCTCTCCACTGTTGTTATCAGGGAATCTAGTGTCTATGCAGAGCTGCTAGTCCCACTAAGACAGGTAGCTATCTTAGAAACAAACAGATTAAAGTTACTTTTGTTTTCCTTTACAAGAAGTAGATAGGAGAAGAGCAAAGAATACAAACCTCAATCTTTCGCTTGGTTCCTTGCTTGTTTCTTCTCCCCTTTGACGGATCTTTGCCACTCCTCCCTTGATTACTCCGCTTCAAAGAGCACCTGTAAAGTCAAAGCAGCATAATACCTTCAAAGTATAGAGATCTACAATCATAAACAATATAGGACCATATATATATTGACCACACAAATGCATATATTATCAGACATACAAGAATGTGGAGGAAAACTTGAATATCTTATTGATATAAAGATTAGAAGAGAGGATTACAACCCATTGAATTTGACCCAGTGGTCATCCTCCCAGCATGAAAGCCCTTCCTCCCTCATGAAAAGCTTAGATCACCCAACACTATGATGTTTCACCAAGGAAACCAACAACACTTCCTTACAAGATACAAGATTCCAGCCTCTGGATCTTTGGGATGAGGGGATCCATATATAGATGATTGCAAGGGGTGAGTCAGCTTTTGGGATTTTGATTAGTGTCTTCTCTCTGATAGTTCTTGATTCCACTTGGAGATTGATGATCTCTTACTCATCCTTGGGCGAATTCAGAGAGACAAGTGTCACATGAGAAGTTTTTGGAAGATTCCATGATCATCCATCTTGCAAACTGTCTCTGCCATTTGTCTACTCTCGTCCATCGCACCCTACAGAAGGGCTTTTCAGTATGCTTCATACTTTTTGCATGTGGTAGGTGAGATGCATCACACCCTCTACACTGAGCAATCTGTATGGTCTAGTTTTGACCAGTTCTGAGCAGTTTTCTGTGGAGAACTTCTGGGAGATGATGTAATCAGCTAACCTTTTTCCTTTAGGGTATGAAACAACACTTTTAGGGACTCAAAAGCCCTTGGTTTATGGACATATATGATCGGGGTTGCAGTGCCCAAATATGCCTGTAACAGTTGCCCCTAAAGTATGAGGTCGTAAATCTTTGATGTCGGGTGAAATGCTTTATCATGAGGATCTGAGGTTTTTCGAACTAGAAGGCGCCCTGTAATAAGATACAATACAATACATTATCTTCATAACATTTTCATGATCTAGTTGAGGCGGGAATTCCCATGCTCAACTTTATAAATTTATTTTCATGTACATAGGATAGACAACTGTCTATGTGGTAGACTGATGATTCTGATAGAGCCATCATCCTTTGATTCAGATGATCATCTGTGCAACAATGATGTACATTTGATGTCTTTATTTTCCTGAATATATCACAGCCCGAATGGATGAAACTAGATCTGAGGTCTTCAAGCTCATCCAATCTTTGCCCGAAGTACAAGTCGATCCATGTGAAAAATGTTCTGGAGTCAAACATGGAAAGACATCGCCTGATTACCAGCCAATGATGTAAACTGTTAATAGGCGTGAGAGGAATCACCGATAATGATGATGACCCTCAAGGTACTAAATTACAATTCGCGTGGTGTGAAAATTGGACTTGGCGTCGAACACCATGCAAAATCTTTTGGTCAAAGGCCATTGATGTAAACCTGTCACTGGAAGTGAGAAACTTGCCATTGAGGCATGCAAGCTTCAAAGTACTGAAAGGGTTGTTCGTAGGTCGACTTCTTGGATAATGAGTCGTCATCGACAAGAAGTGACCTGTCGTAAGAGGGCCTTAATGAATCCCACATCTACGACACAGAACAGAGAAAATGATTTTGTGGAGGTGAAAATGATCTGATGATACAAGGTTCATGGTGGCGGTCATGAAAGAATGAAGCGTGAAGGTATTGCAGCGGGTGAGACACAAGCTGGGTTGGTGAATTCTCTAATCGAATTCTCTTGAACATATCGGTGACACTGAAATGGATTGGTAGCGTTAACCCCAAAGATGGATGGTATAATGGACCAATGGTAGTATGACCGATGAACGGAATAACCAAACCCGACTCAATCATGGTGATGGAGTGAAAGTGTCATGTTCAAGAGCGACTCACTACCAATAAAGTTTCTTCATGTTTTCTTCCCAATTTTCCCCAGTCATTGCTGACCAGTACCTCTTTATTTTTATCAAGCTTGAGGAGGATAACATATGCTTGTTCTATAATATTCCCTTTGAGCAAACCCATCGCTATGTCTTAACGAGCCTAGCAACAATGAAACTCGTTCTTGTCTCTATGTACAAGTTTGTCGCTATTGGTTTTAACAAGTTTAACGACAAAGACAACTCGGTCCTTTTTCAGTTTTAGCGAGTCTAAAAAGGGATGGAAAGGAAACTCCAGTCATCCTTTTTCATCATATAATCCCTTAAGTTTGAAAAAGTATAAAATAATACGAAAGGGATGAATTTTCGATAGGGTGCAAGGAAGGTGGACAGAAGAATTGTGCGAAGGGAGAATGCATGTAGAAGTACGAAACAATGTAGAAAAACAATTCAAAATGCAGAGATACAGATCAAGCTTCCATTATGGAGGAAGGTGGCTTTCATTTTGCAAGATTGAGGTGCTATGTAAGATCTATATTACCACATCTATAAGGAAATATATACACTTTGCAAAATGAGAGCTTTTTCCACTATCATTTTACCTACATCTTTGTGCAGCGGGAAGGTATGCAAGAGAACTCTGTGGAGAGAGAATGCATGCAGAAGTGTGGAACATCAAATCACACTTGTGTTTATTATTATACATACTTGTTCTACCGCACAAATCACAAATTAAAAACACATTTAAATTTAATGTTGGATATGACGTGTTCAATTCACAAATCCTCAAAGAAATATAAGTTTTATGAAGATTTCATCAACATAAATGCAAATTAGTGTGGAGAACCTAATGAAATTTTAACAAGTAATGTATTTGTAGTTTCATTCTCCAAGTGTTCATCATGTGTTCGTTGACATGCAAGTTGTCAATACATACTTGATTGGTTTTCTAGGGGGCTTGTTACAAATAGCTTTTTCCAAAGTGATTTTCTATGTGCTATGCTAAGTTATCATTTTGCTAGTTGTCATAAATGCAAAGATTCAAAATGCATAAATACAGATCAATATTTCATTATGGAGTGTGTAAGTCCACACGAATCTATGTGAGGATTCCTTTCATTATGTGAGATACAAAAATGTAGATGAAATCTATGCAAAGGTCATTTTCATTAGGCAAGATTAATGTGCTATGTAAGAGCTACAGTACCATGTCTATAAGGAAAGATTTTCACTCCACATAGTGAAATATTCTTCCACTATCGTTTTACTTGCCTCTTTCTGTGAAATCCTTACAAAGGGACAATTTTAGTTCAAGTTAATTTTAGTATATTTGAGGATTCAAAGGATTCAACAATATCTAAATTCATATATGAACTCAAATAAGTGAGACAAATGCCTAAGTAAATAACCTACAAGGAAAAATGAGTATGGAAATTATAATTGTTTTGTAGGAAATCAAATCCAAAAGCATTAAAGAATTAATTTATTAATTTATTTTTATACCTTGTAGCCAAATCCCCCAGAACTGAAGGCAGGGGGTGGGGGCTAATAACTAGGGGCTAATAACTACTATTTTGTTGTTTGGAAAATGGGTGTACGAGAAGTGCGAAAGAAAGGGTTGTGAAATATCGAGTCAATATTTATTCTTCATCACTTCCCATAATGCTAATTTAGTATGCGGAGTCAAGGTTTTAAAAAAAAGGACAATTTTGTGAAATGTGGAGGAAGGAGAAAAGGTGTGCAGACAAATTGATTGTAGAGGAGTCTATTAAGGAGAAGGGATTATATCGAGTCAAGATTTTTTCTCTGCAGTGCAAATAAATCTAATGTAATATGCAGAGTTGAGACATGGAGAAAAAGGGTTAATTTTGTAACTAGCGATTTCATCAGTGAGTGCTTTGACTCTGCCATGCCTGAGATTGCTACTACTTTTTCTTTGGTTGTTAAGAAAATAGGTGTACAAGAAGTAGGGAAGAAGGGGTGTGTAGAATATCGATTCAATATTTCTTCCTCCACACTTCACATCATGCTAATTTAGTATGCGGAGTCAAGGCATATAAAAAGGTTATTTTTGTGATATGTGGAGAAAGGAGAAAGGGTGTGCAGACAAAATTGAGTGTGGAGGATTCTATTAAAGAGTAGGGAGTATATTGAGTGAACATTTTCTCCGTTGCGGTGCTCATAAAGCTAACTAAAAATTGTGGAAATGTGAGCATTCTCGAATAATGGGAAATACAAGCCCCACCAAAAGAAGCATGACCTTAGTCAATTAATTAGTGGTAGAGGTGGGGACTATGTTGCATTGTAGCTATTACCCATGTTTAACATATTTTCAAGATTTTTTATAATGTTTGGTTAGAAATATCATAACATAAATAATTAGAATTCTCATAATTGTGATTTGGTTAGTATTAGCATAAGTTCATCTGTGACCAATTATATATGAAATTTAATTAGACATAAACTTTAATTTAAATAAAATTATATTTTAATGATAAGTGGTTTTGTTAAAATTCAAGTATGTTGTTTTTAAAATGTATTGAGGGTTACTTTCTGAGAAGGAATTTGATTTCACAATCAAGTAAAAACATGGGACAGAGCTAATTTCTAAGATAATATACATGATGACAACTATAGAATTTTGTGAGTTGTAGGTGTAGCTGTAGGAATTTCTACACTTGGACATAGCTACCAAATTAACGAGTGTTGTGACCTAAAACTGAGAACTCTAACTCTAAAAACACATGTTTTTGCATCAAAAACATCAAAGTCAACTCTTGAATGAAAAAAAGGTGCTACTATTGTAGCACACTTTTTCTTGAGATTATAATTAGTACAATTTTCCTTCATGACTTTAAGTGCTTGTAAAGTTGTAAACATAAACTTTGGAATCAACCATTGAAAACAAAAGTGATGTTCACAACATGAACCTCATTTTTATGGGGTAAATTACAACTTGATTGAAATTATATTCTCCACATCTAGTACTATTACAAACAAGAACTCTAAAATTGACCTCCACAACTAAAGGTGCTACTACAAATAACACACCCTTTTCTTTGAGATTAAAATCACAAATTTTAATTGTGTTTTAATTCTCCACTCCCACATAGAGTTAAAATCCTCACCAATATTCATTAACAATGTGACATAGATCAAATAAATAATAGTCACATCAACACCTCAACTCAACATGATTACACTTTCATTAATACTTTATGTCTACATTTCATGTCAAGAATATGAGAAAATTCAATAATTAATTTGTTTTATTTTAACATTCATTATCAAGCTAATGGAAGTATTCAATAATCCATTTCAAACAAAATATAAAAAATATGAGTATCGCTAATAAAAAAAAATCAATAATTCATTTTTTTGTGTTTTAACATTCAATGTAAAGCTAATTGAAATATTTAATAATTTATTACAAACAACATCTAAACATTATGAGTATCATTAATCAATTTGTATCCATGGTGTATGTAATGTCCATTTTATATAATAGAAAACCAACTAATTAATTTAATTATTTAATGTCATCTCTAAGGTGATATTGAGTAATTAAATTAATAAAAGTTACTATTAAGTAGAATATAATTAAAGAATAAACATATAAAATATTCACTTTATTAAAAGAAGAAAAAGGACCCAAGGTATTGATCCATGGTATTCTAACAACCATCATAATAAAAGAAAGCCAGGGGATCATTTGAAAACATGATGAAGATTTGGACTATTGTCTGTTGAATTTTGGAGCTCTAGTAGCTTACTCTATGAGGGGAAAATCCTTGTGCAATTCCCAGTTTCAGTGTTGGGAGCCACACGCTAGCTAGTGGCGATTAGTTCTAGTGATGAAAGATTCCATCCTATCTCATATAGATTCCATCCAACTCCTAATTTTTCTATCACTCAGGGGGTTGAGTTCATCTAGAGAGGGGGGTAGATTTGAAGCTAAATTAATTATCTTAGAAGAACCACATTGTTTTCTAGACAACGATAAAATTTATTACTTAGTGAGGGTCTAATTAGAGCACATTTGTAATGACTGGGTATATTGGTTGAAAGGTGGCTAAACATTGTACGAGTCGAGGATGAATCTCTGCAAGGTCTAAGCCACTATTCATTAACATATGATTTCAATAGAAACCAAATTTGTGGAACAATGGGTGAGATCCACAAGTGGAGGAAGCCACACAATTTTTCAAGATAACTATGCAGAAGGTTCAAGCCATGAAACTATTGTAGAATCTTGAGTTTCCCCATTCCCAGGAGCTTTATGTCAAATTGGAAGATGTATTGACGTTGGATTTTCTTACGCCACTAGTGGATGAATTTAAGGGTCAAATCATAGGCTGAGTGGGTCAAATTCTTGGCCAAGTTCTTTTGAAAAGGGAATACAGGCTCAACACATTTTGAAAATAAAATTTTAGAGAATATTGTCAATATCAATACCCTTTTAAGAAGACCAGGTTAATTCCAACATGGAAAAACTAGTGTGTTTGTAAACTTGTGCACAACCAAGAGGATTCTAGCATGGGGGGACCTAATAATTTAGTGGCCTATACACTAAGAGAGGCCACTTATATGTGCATAACACTAGTCTGAGTTTATGAGTAGGGGTCTGAGGTTAGTATACACTTAGGGGAGCTCACAACGGTGATTAGAGGAGACACTTTGAAACCTACATGGTCGAAATGAACAAGGGTAACTTAACTAATATACTCTAAAGCGTCGCAATATGGAGGCCAAATGTGTAAGGTAAATTCTACCATGTAGAAGAATGAGCTTTAGTAACTCTATATTCTCGATTTAGTATAAAAAATAGTTAATAGTGCTTCCTTGATCTCCATTATATGAACTCTATATTATCTTCATGTGAATTAACTAAAATAATTAAGGTACTCACAAGGTTTTTAGAGGGACAATTTATCTATGTTTATTGGAAATATTACATACTGTTATGAAACCTATTACTACTTAAACTCATCTTAAGGGCTTGATATAATTAGGAATTTAATTAAAAGGGAATGACTGAAATATCCTCACAAGGGTTTAAGGAAATTGTAGAGGGGTTACCAACACTCTCTAATAATTGATGCAACAATACGTTGATGATCACATCGGAACATTGAGCTTTTATAACAACTTTTTATTGTAAGAGACTAGCTAGTTTAGGGGTGTCCATTAAAAGGAACCCTCCTTAGCTCATTGGAAGAGGTGGAAGAATGCTTACAAAAGGAGAATTAGATACCTTCCTAGTTAATGCAAGCAACTATGGTTTCAACAATAACTCACTTAAGTGAACACTGGTTAATAAAACATGATGATGAGGAGGTAAGAGTTGTTGTTGCACATTGTTTAAGTGAGCTTTTAAGGGTGACAACACCAAAATCTCCATATAAGGATGATAAAGTTGTAGGAGGTCTTGTATGTGATTATCAAAAGTTTTTTGGGGTATGTGTCATCAACATTCCTTCCTTCAATAGGAGGACTAGGGCTATAGAGTTGATGGGAAAGGTAAAATAATGTATCATCATGCTTGATTTACTCTGTGATGACCTTATTATACAAATGTTTCATCACTTCCTTAATACTATTAGTGAATCCTATGGCATAGCCATCTAGGATCACATAAAATCTATTATTATTAACATTATTAATGAGAGTGATGAGATTTCCTAGTGCTTTATGTCCTTGTTAATCATTGTACTAAAAAAAAATAGGTTACTTCTATACCCGCTTACAAATTGGTGCATAGTATTGTTAGACAATGTGAAGGGAAGTTGAAAATTCACTTGTTTGATGAGGAGATGGTGGAAGTAGAGGATAAGTATGAGGAGATTTGTATGGATTGCCTCATAGGTGAGGATGATAGTACCACTTCACATAATTTTTCTCAACATATTTTAAGGGAAAACCATATTTAGGAAGAAATAAAAGAAGGCTTGATAGTAATAAGGGAGAGAATCAATGCGTTAAAAGACTTGATACTACAACAAGATACTACATTCAAGGCCTTGGGAGTTACAAGTGTCAGGAAAACTACAACCCTTATTCGAATTAGGCAAATTTAGAGTTATTGGTGGGGACACAATGTAAGTCCACTATTGAATTATGGACTAAACCTCTTCAAACACACATAGATCAGGCACATAAAAGTAGAGTTCACTTGAGCAAATTTTTAGGCCAAACATAATAGATTTGAGGACTGGTATCGATGGACGACATAAAACTTGCAAATTGCTTTTACAAGAAGAAAAACATATTTGAATATAGGCATATAATATAGAATTCCAATTGTATTTAGGGTCCCACAACATCAACATGGTGGACATTTTCAAAAGTTTCCAAAAACTAGTAGTAGAGACATTTTTGGTAAAGTCATGGATTTTAGAGGTCATCTAGGTACCATTGACACATACTGTGGTAGAGGTCCATGGAGGTTAGGCTGGAGAGAGATTATGAGTTGCTACCCTAACTAGTGGGGAATTTATGATGAAACATTCTTATCTAGGATTGCAACACAAAGATAGATTTAGTATGGGAGATGATCAATTCCTTAATTGGAAATGGGATCCATGTTGGTCATCCTATTGTATGGTAGAATTTAATTGGCCTACATGGAAATGGGATCCAGGTGGATCATCCCACCATATGGTATATAGTGATCAAGATGTGGAGTTTAGAAATAATGATATTATACATCAATTATGTGTTGAAGCCTTCAGCATGCTTATTTGGGATCCAATAATTTTCAGATTGGATGTATTGCTTCATCTTAGATCAGTAGTAGCGGTAGTTACATATTTCCAACGTTCCTATTGATGCAACAAATGTTAATCAATGCCTTCATTAGAGTTAGTTGGATTCAACATTCATGTAGCTCATCAGGAATAAAAATTTATAGATTAGAATTGCTTAGGGATGAGCAATCTTAAGAAGGGAGGACTATAATTTCATCTAACTAATTTAATTATTTAATTTCATCTCTAACATGATATTGAATTATTAAATTAATAAAGTGACTATTAAGTGAAATTTAATTAAAGAAAGAAACCTATTGTTTAAGGGAAAATTCTGGTTGCAGTGAAAAGTTACTTTAGACCTAGTAGGTTTTTCCCAAGGCCTACCAAAATAGTGTGCCTATATGGAGAAGTGATATTAAGCTAAAATCAATCTCGTGCATTCAAATCCACAAAGATAAAATGAATAAGTTACCTCGTATCACAAGAATATAGTGTTTGTTGGTGAATCCAACTTGGTGAAGATCTACTTGAGATTCTTGCTCCTGAATCTTCCCTATGACCTGCACAAAATGAATTCAACCAATTCATATTCTCCTGCAAAGACAATGCCAGCACAAACACAATAAATCAATTGTATAAAATATAAGAATACATGGAATACAAATGTGGGGAAATTCTTTTTATTAATGTAGAATCAATAATGAACGGTTTACATCGATCAATGCTTGCAACCTCCTCCTTTGGTCCATCTCCTAACCTTTATGCTCACTAGTGTATGTACCTGCAAGCAAAATTTTATCTCGGAAACAGTCTGGCAAAATTTTGGCATAAGTTCATTTCTTCTCTCCTATGACTAGTGAAGAACTTGGATTTTATATATTTTCCTCATGATTGGTCTCATTGAACCTATATACTTTCTTTATTCTATCCTAGGTTATGATCAAACCAGACCAAATAATTTGTGACTTGATCAAAATAGTTAAACTAGATTTAATCAATGCTTATCTAATCAAACTTTCACTTTGTTTTAGAACTATAGTTGTTATAGACATATTTGGGCACTGCAACCTCGATCATATATGTCCATAAACCAAGGGCTTCTGAGTCCCTAAAAGTGTTGTTTCATACCCTAAAGGAACAAGTTCAGCTGATTACATCATCTCCCAGAAGTTCTCCACAGAAAACTGCTCAGAACTAGTCAAAACTGGACCATACAGACTGCTCAATGCAGAGGGTGTTGATGCATCTCACCTGTCACATGCAAAAGTGTGATGCATACTGAAAAGCCCTTCTATGGGGTGTGATGGGTGAGAGTAGACAAATGGCAGAGACAATTTGCAAGGTGGAATGATCATGGAATCTTCCAGAAACTTCTCCTGTGACACTTGCCTCTCTGAATTCATCCAGGGATGAGTAAGATATCATCAATCTCCAAGTGGAATCAAGGACTATCAAAGAGAAGACACTAATCAAAATCCCAGAAGCTGACTCACCCCCCTGCAATCATCTATATATGGATCCCTCATCCCAGAGATCCAGAGGTTGGAATACTGTATCTTGAAAGGAAGTGTTGTTGGTTTCCTAGTGAAACATCATAGTGTTGGGTGATCTAAGCTTTTCATGAGGTGAAGAAGGGCTTTCATGCTGGGAGGATGACGCTGGTTAAGATCAATGGGTTGTAATCCTCTCTTCTAATCTTTATATCAATAAAGCTATTCATTTTTTCGTCCACATTCTTGTATGTATGATAATATATGCATTTGTGTGGTCAATATATATCTAGTCCTATATTGTTTATGATTGTATATCTTTGTACTTTGAAGGTATTATGCTGCTTTGACTTTACAGGTGCTCTTTGAAGTGGAGTAATCAAGGGAGGAGTGACAAAGATCCGTCAAAGGGGAGAAGGAACAAGCAAGGAACCAAGCGAAAAATTGAGGTTGGTATTCTTTGCTCTTCTCCTATCTACTTCTCGTAAAGGAAAACGAAAGTAACTTTAATTTGTTTGTTTCTAAGATAGCTACCCATCTTAGTGGGACTAGCAGCTCTGCATAGACACTAGATTTCCGATACAAAATGGCGACTCCACTGGGGAGCGAATACTTGTTTTGCTGGTCTATATTGTTTGCTTTATAAACTTATAGATGGAGCTGAAGTCAAGCCGCTAGCCTTCGAACTGCATTTTCTATGCAAGTGCAAAGTAGATCAATGCTACTTCAGTCTATCTCTGGGTTTTGTTTATAAATTGAACAATTGATTTGCAAACACCCTAATTTCCCTGGTGGTGGCTCAAGTAGCCTCATTAGATCAACCCTTATGATTTGTATTTACTAACTATCATTAGCTCGGCCTAAATCCCTGAACTAAGCTGCAAACTGTGACCAAGAACCAAGTTGAAGTCTCGTCCCTAGACCATCGCACCTTCTCCTCTTGGGAATCTGGATGCATCGCACCTCCCGTGTGCATTAGGTGAGATGCATCACTCTTTCCCTGTGTTATAGGTGCAATGATCAAATAAGATCTCTTCTGCTTCCAGATTTTGGTTTTTTGTTCACTCTCTTCAGCGTTATTTAGGATTTTTGCTATCTGTGATTAGTATACCACTGTGGAAACTCCCTGTTGGCATCATGGTTCTGGTATGATTATATGTTTCAGATGTTGTACTTGATGGCAACACCCATGGCATGGCTCTCATTTTTGATGAAAATAAAGAAGTACGCAGGAGAACAGTTCAGGAGGTGCGTACCCGCAGGTATACCGTGCAGGGACCGCGTCCAAATACGCGGGTTACCCATTCATGGGGTGCGTACCCCAGTGCACACTCTTCAAGGCTGTAAAGTACCCACACGTGGGGTTTCTCATGGTATTTAGCCGTCGGTATTGTGTTATCGTGGTTTTGGCCCATGGTATTGTTTATTTTATTATTATTATTGAGCCCCATGATCCTTGATTTGAGGAAGAGCATGCCTATATAAAGCTAAGGAGATCATTTGGCTTGAGCATCTTTTGTGTATTGAATATCTTAAGATCTAATCTATTCGGTTCTCGGTTTAAAAAGCTTGATCTATAGAAGAGAAGTTGAAAGCAAATCAGTGAAGGGTGATTTCTCGAGCGCAAGATCAGATCTGAATATCTGACTGTATTTTGGCCCTAATCAGAGGTGCGCAGGTGATCAACAGTGACAGTGCGTGGGTACGCAGAGACAACAAAGGGTCAGTGCGTGGGTACGCAGAAGAGGCGAAGGTGCAACGCGTGGGTACGCAGAGGCGACAAAGGTGAAGTGTGTGGGTACGCAGCTCGTCAGTGCTTCAGGTGCGTGCTTGCTGTTTAAGTACGCGGCGCGACAGTGTTTTTGCGTGCGTACTTGCGGTGACAGTACGCGGCGCGTTAGTTCTTCTGGGTGTGTGCCTACCTTTTAGTACGTGGCGCGATAGTACATTTGGGTGCGTATTGTACGCAGATCAGTGAAAGGAGCATTGCGTGGACCCGCAGTACAGCAGAAGGAACTCTGCGGGTATACGCAGAGAGGCAGAGAGTGAAGTGCGTAGCGACGCAGGCCAGTAAAAAGAAAACCTGTGTATCTGTGTTAAGATCTTCTGTTGGTTGAATTTTTCTGTTGATAAGGTGTTCTGGGTTCTGTTCTGTTATTGTTGATCTGGTTATTACAGCTGACTGTATAATTTACATGTACTTGATAATCATTTGATGAATATGGATCCAGTTTGAAAATTTATGAAAGGTGGTCCTTGAAAAGAAGTAGGGGGTTGTAGCTCCCTTCCAGGAGAGACTGGAAAACGAGAGAGAGTTGTAGCTCTCTGCAGGTT